>JANHGN010026571.1:39117-66895 GCA_024605025.1 Megaceryle maxima | reverse complement strand
TCTCTGGGCAACCTGTTCCAGTGTCTCACCACCCTCATGGGGAAGAAATTCTTCCTCATGTCTGACCTGAATCAACCATCTCTAGTTTGAATCCATTCCCTCCAGTCCTACCACTGCCCAACAGCCTAAAAAGTCCCTCCCCAGCTTTCTTGTAGGCCCCCTTAAGATACTAAATAGGTTGTCTTCTCAGTTCTCAGGGCATTTCTAGGGTCCTGGCAGAGCTCCTTTCATGATGGACTACCTAGGCTAAGTGAGACAGAAGGAAAGCTATGAGCTGGACATCACTTCCCAGCACCCATCTGCACTGAACCCATCAGAGTCCCATGCCCTGGAAGGTAGCATGGAAGGAGCTGGTGACCCAAATTGCAGTGAAGCTTTCCTCATGTCAAAAGAGGCTGATATGGTGCTCAACAGGTGGGGGACAGCACCTGCTGGGCATGTCTGGCTACCCTGGAAACAAAACCAGCCCCAGATTAGCCTGCCTCTCTAGCTCCAGCCATGCAAGAGATCACATTTGTTCACACTGCCCTGGCTATGCTTGTAGTGGCATGCAGATCCTGATAGTGCTGTGGGTTGTATCAGCCTGTGCTCACTTTCAGTTTGCATGCTCTTGTCCTCTTGCAGTGCCAAACAAGAAATACATATCTGAATGGTGCTTTGTCCAGGCCAGTTCATCTCACTTCCCAGAGTGCACATGCCCAAGGCCATTAGCCACTGTTCAGAGATGTCTCAGTGTTCTTCATTCAGTGCCTTTAATTTTGCATGGCCGTGTACAAGATATATTCTTATGGGAAATCTGGTTGCTTCACTTTAAGTTCAGCCCTTTCACAATGAGAACAAAAATGTTGTCATTGGACTGAACTGTAGGATCCTAAGAATAAGTGCATACTTTGTCACCAGCAGTAACATTGTGGAAGGCAGTCCAGTTTTCTTCTTGCCTCCCTCAGGTTGCTCCTCCATTGCTGAAGCTCCTGTGAAATTCAGGATGTCTAGTGCTTGTCTCGAACAATCCAAGAGATAAGTGATGTACTTAGGCACTCGGGACATCTGTTGTCTGTCTTGAGACATCTAAGAGTTAAAGAAGATTTGTGGATGGACTAAAGAGATGTCTCAGCAACTCACCAAACCGTTTTACTCCCAGCACCTGACCTGAGAACTGGGGAGTTTAGTGTGGGACACGCTGAGAATGGAGAATGGAAACAAAGGAGTTCTACAGTTGATGCTGGGAGCAGAATGTCCAGGGATAACCAGATCAAGAGTGCCAGGCTCAAGCTGCCTCCTAGGACCGAACCTCCCCTGCAATAAATTAATCCTGGGGTGCCACTTGTCTCAACCTCCTCTTTTGCAACTGTCTGCAGGACGTAGCCCTGGCACCATATCCCCCCCTCTCCTATCTTGGAGCAGCATGGAGAAGACAGGAGGAGTTTCTGACCTGTACAGGGATGAAAGTGGGGATGCAGTGGGCAAGAACTGTATAAAAATCTGGGACACTATGAAGAAGAAGAAGAAGAAGAAGAAGCACTTCCCCCCACTGACATCTCTGGACTGTGGTGGTAACTCTCCTATCACTTGCTCTCTTCTGCATTTCTGCTTGCTCCTTTCTTTTCTATCTCTGTTTTCTTCCCTGTCCTATCCGCTCTAGGGACTTTGCTGTGTTACTCTAATAAGAGTTTGTCTGTGCATGTGACATCTGACCTCATTTGCATCTTAATTCCACCCTTTGGGATCACCTTGAAACCTTTTCACAAGTCCTGCTGGACAACAAAGGGGTGCAGCTGCTGTGTGGCTTAGACCAGGGGAGGGAAGGCAGAATCCAGCTGCACCCAGCCTCCCACTGCTGTGAGGAGCATTACAAAGCAAGGGGGTTCTGCCCAATCTCTCCTAAGACCACACACCAGCCCCAGTGCCTATTTGTGCACCTGATAGCATGTTAGCTTTGTTTTGTCCCGGCAAGATCATAAAAATGGCCACGTATCCAAATACTGGATCGTGACAGCTCCCCAGTGTGTCTTTTCTATTTTTAGATGCCCCTTCTCCACAGGCAGTTGATCCACAGATCAAACAAAGCCATAGAATATCCCAGTGTTATGGAGATTCTCAGAGGCTTAGTCCTGAACTGAGATCCAAAGACAATTGAGAATTCCTTGACTTTTTTTCATTAGGCATGGCTCACAAGAGGGAGCCCATGCTATGCCTGTAATCCAAAGCCTCCTTAAGAAACCTCAAGTTCTGTCAGGTCCCAAAAAAGAAACATCCTCACAGCTAAGAAAGAATAATGCAGTGGGGCCCATCATTCTAAAGCCAGCTCTCATATTCTGTGCAAAAAGCGTAGGTTTCTACTGGATCCTGGTTTTAATGTCGGTAAAGTCAACATCTACATCTTTGAAATCCAGCAGCATGTTTAACACGTTCTTGGCAATTTTCTGTTTCCCTTGTACTATTTTTCAGTACAGCCATGTATTAGGAAGCCAAGAGATACAGTGTGAGAAAGTCATTATGATATCTTTCAGCTTCTTGAGGTGACATTGTTTCCTTACAAAACAAATTGCTTATCATAGGCTGCTTGACTCAGGAGACAGTAAACAGTTTCCACACTGAGTGCCTCTTAGGCACTAAAAGGATCTTCAGGACATTTGTCAACCTCACTTGATTTTTTTCTGGGAACCTTTTTTATGCAAACAGGTCTAATTTCATGGAATATACTGAGCAAAACAGGTGTGTTTCTTTTTCCTATTTTAACCCATTAAGAAAATATAGGTGGCTGTAGATACTGGTGTGGATTCAGACAATTGACCTAGTAAGGAGTTTGGTGAGGGGTGAACAGGTGCAAAGCTGGAGGTAAGTAGGGTGGACAGAAATAGTGCTAAATATGGAAAACGTTACCTCCTTATTTAGAGGATGATCTCTTTTTGCTGTATCCTGAAGCTCAGCTGGTGCTCAGGACAGTTAGGGTGGCAGTCAGGGTCCAGGTCTATTGCCTTAGCAGCTTAGCTGCTGGTACTGTCAGAAATGTTATTCAAGATGTGCAGAATATTTCTTAATTACCTTTTTTTTTATTTGCTTATCTATATGTGCCATGGTTCAATGGTCTACAGTCATCAGGTGCCAGGAACTTGGCCTCTTTTCAAGCCTATGATGTAAAGGAGAAAAAGATCTCTGATTTACCACTTCTCTTGAGATCTCTCACCATCCACAATATTGCAGCTGGTTAAAGCATCATCACAAGGTCAGCATGAGGGAGCAATACCTGTGCTACCTAAAACACTGGGCAACTTAAAACCATGTGGCTCAGAAGCTGGATTGTGAATTGCTGTATATCTTGAGCAATGCATTTAAGGACCGTCAGCACCTTCACTCTGCACTGCTATGAATGGAAATAAATGTTCAGATTGACTGAAATGGCTCCAAGCAGCTCAGAACATTTTATAATTGTGCTGAAGGCAGCTCTGAATGGTCCTGCTGTCTTCGCAGCAATGAAATAGGAACAGCATGCTTTGCTGCTAAGTACATTTACTTCTTGACTGTTGAAATCCTCTGTCTGAACAAGGCTCAGGCAGCAATGTTTCCTAATTATGAAGGCCAGTGAAGTACCCTGCACTGAGTGCTGCATTCATGGGATTTTTACTGTGGTTCCCAAAGGAAATGGCATATGAACTAGACTGCTGAGTCTTTTGTGAAAAGCATTTGCCTGTTTCAAAAATACAGACTTTAAATGGCCACATATAAAGAGAGAGTATTTATACCAGTGAAAACGATTGCTTCCACCAGGAAGATCAATGTCTTGTAGGAGTAGAATTAGGGAGGAGGGAAGGAAGAAGTGTGAGGCTTAATAAACATATTATTAGATCTCAGTCTTGCTGATATCGAATAAGCAAGAGACAAAACCAGCTCCATTGCCTGGAAGTGACTGAAAAACCAAGTGGCAACCATCTTCAGCTTATGTACATGAGTCCTCTGACACAGCGCTGGGAATTTCAATTTCATTAATTTCATTTCAATAATTTCATTATTTTCATTCAAGTGTGTTATCAATATTGCTTAAAAGCCAGTTTTCAGTTTTTTCTTATTTGCTTTTCATTTTTCAGCAGTTTCTATCTAGTCATCTATTACGTCTCTCTGTTTGATAGCTGCAAGTTAAGTATGGCTTCAGGTGACACAAAACCAGCTCCTGAAAAGGTATGCTTCAGTGATCTGACACCATGAGCTAAAATCTCTTTTGGATTCCCCTTGAGAGACTGACTGGCCCAGAAAGTTGTCCTATAATTCACAATCCTTAATGTTGACAGTATGCACAGGCATAACAACCTATGGGCTGAGAAGCTGTGAAACTGCTCACCAGTATCTGATGAAATCAGGGTCATCATCCAGAGTGGTGAATACCACTTCTACACATAGATAACAAGTGCAGATCACTTAATGTCTCACTGCAGATCTAAACACTTAATGTGCTTCCTCTTTCAAATGTCACTGCACATCTGGGCATGAATGGTTTTATTTTGTACATGCTGCTGCCTTGTAAAAAGTTAGCTTCTTCCCTCTTAACAAAGAGTCTGTTGCCCATGGTGTGATGACTTCTGGTACTGTTGCTCCTGGGACCTGAAAAAAGAAAAAGAAAATAAAAGATACTAGTGATCACTACTACTAATATAGTACATGTTGAGTGGTCTGCAAGAGCAGGAGATATGATGAGGACTTTGGAAATTAAACAGTTTGCTGGGTGTACTGTGGCATCTTCCAGTAATGGATTATCCTGAAACGAGGTACACTGGTCAGTTAGTGAGAAACAGCTTGAAACCTTCCAGAAGTGACAGCCATGCTCTGCAGCAACAAGTTGTAGCAAAGGGCTGCAAAGTGTGATGTGGAAAACAGCAACAGATATCCCACTCACAACAGGCTTTTGAGAAGAGGCGGGATCATGCGCTTCATGGGGTGACTGTAAGGCACACAGACTTGCTGAAGTCAACATGTAGGAGCAGGATGAAACAGTTTCTGTGAAAAGGTATTCTGATTTTAGCCACAGAGAGAGGTAGGCATAGTAATGCACTCAGTCCTTTTAATTTTTGTGTGCGCCACGATCAGATATTAATGCCAGAAGTGTAGAAAACAAATTATATGTTAACAGCCACTTGAAAACAAATACCTCACACTGCAATTCTTAGTGTGTCCACTGAGCTCCAGGCAAGGAGTATTTAATCATTTCAGATGTATTATCCTAATTATAGCTTGTGTTTTAACTGAGATTTCCTTACTCTATTTCCCTACCAAAGATACTATCATTCAGCAAAATAAAGTCCTTTACTAAGCATTACTCTTGCTGTGGAGTTACTTTACTTTAGGACAGGACCCAAGGGTTCTACTGATAGACTGGGAAATATTTGTCCTAAGTGCTGTACAAACAGGAAGCTTATTGATGTTTTCAGAGGTATAACATGGAGAAGAACAACCCAAGTACTTCATATAGAGTCCCTGAGCCACAGTGAGTCATAGGAGCAGAGCATCTATCACCACCCCCTAGTGGGGTCATTAGTGAACCCCACAGTATATGGCTGTGTTTCGACTTTCTGTTCTTTGTCCTTTTCATTTGGCAGTAGAAAGAGTCCCTTTGGACTCACCCAGTCTGGTAATATCAGCTGAGAACCACAGCCTTACATCATATAACAGATTTTACTTCGTGTCCTTTGAAACATTCATTATGTTAGTTAATCCAGTTTTCATTTTCTTCCTCTGGAACAGGCAAGATAAGGACGTACAGCTGGCTTGCTTTGCAAAAATGTGTTTTATTATCCAAATCCAGAGGTTTGTTTGTCTGCAAAATCAATAAAAAACTTTTTTTTTTTTTTTTTTTTTAAATTTCTGATCTTTGGAGACATAACTCCTAAATAAATACCAATTGTCAATATTATGTGCCACATAGATTTTGCATTTGTAGGATCTTGTTTTAGTTAATTCTCAGATGACAAAGAACATCTAAATAAGTACAAACCCAATAAAGATAAGGGATTTTTTTTTTTTTTGCTGGTAAAATGTGTGCATTTGTGAATGTGT
Source organism: Megaceryle maxima (assembly GCA_024605025.1). NCBI lineage: Eukaryota > Metazoa > Chordata > Aves > Coraciiformes > Cerylidae > Megaceryle > Megaceryle maxima. The sequence continues at coordinate 60,850 of JANHGN010026571.1, read as the reverse complement.
GTGTATGCATTTTTTTTTTCATAGAAAAAAAAAAAGATGGATGATTTACTGGAACATAATACAAAGCCAGATATAGAACTGTTATGGCATTTTGCCTGTAGAATCTGTGCCTGAGTTAAGCCAGTAGACTAAATGCCATTGGCTTCTATAGTTTTTGGATCAGGGTCATGGAGTTCGGTCCAAGCCCATTGAAATTACTGGAATCCTTAAGAGAAAACAAAGTATTCACATGAACTGTTTGTTTTTCCTTTAGCAGCCCACTTCTGAAAAGTGTTCACATCTGGCAAAGGTTTAGGGAACAGAACAAAAGTATTGGGCTGAGGTGCAGAGAAATTTGTAGAAATCCACCCACTCAGGAGTCCTGTGTGGGAAGCTGCTGTCCACTACTCGATAAACACTTCTTTGGTGGCAAGCTACAGCAAAAGTTCTTCACAGCATGGCTGTCTACACATCTGAACAACCTTTATTAAGTGTACTTAAACAGTGATTTTGCTGGCCACTGTGCAGAGAGTCAAAGTTACCTTTAACTCCTGGAGAATGAAAAGAGGATGAAGACATTCATGTACACAGAGCAGGGCTGCATGCAGCTTTCAAAAGTACCTGGAGCACATAAAGCACCTCGGTTGCTGCTCTTGTCTTTACCCTCTGGTCCTGGAGCTGAGGCTTGGTGCAGGGGGTTCACTCACCAGGGCTGCTGCAGGAGTTGTACTCGAGCATTTCCCTCTGCCCCAGGTGGGACTGCCTCTGAGTGGGACAAGGAAGATGGGACCACTCTTTGTTTTGAATGTGTTCTCTTGGGAACTCAGGTAGTGGCCTCCATGCATACATACCCTGTAAGACAAAATGTCTGGAAAGTTATCTGAGCAGTTACGGACTCGCAGACTCACTAATTGGGCTGATTAATCTTGCTGCAGCCAGGAGCTAACAGCTGCTTTCCATGGTGACAGTGAACTTTCCTCCCATCCCCATGGATAGTGTGAGGCAGCAGCTTTCTACCTGTTTATATAGACTTGCATTTAGTTTAATCTTCAGATGAGAGGTGGCTTTTCTGTGCTCTAGCATTGCTTTAGCATTCCCACTCTGACAAGCCAAACTGATTGATAACCACTGGGCTGACAATCATGCTTGAGGCATGTTTGGAGGTGATCATACTTCTAGTGACACTTAATATAGTCCACAGTGCCTGTTGAGGAGATATTTGAGGACCCTGTGTGATGGAGGACGCTGAAAGCAGAGTAATATTTAGTTCATTTACTCTTAGGCAGCCAGGAAATTAGGCAACAATGCCCTGGGCCCTGGTGGTGTAGATATGTATAATAAAGTTGTGATGTATGGTCCTTTCAGATTATCAATTTCCTTGTGATGGTTTAATTTAATATGCTTGGCCTAACACAGAATATCCCTAACATACTGATATTCTTAGCAAATACTTCTAGCAGAATAAAAGGTCACAAAATTGTCCATGAAAAGAGTCACAGTCTGACTTTACTCAGCTAAAATATCTATATAAATGTCAATGAACATTCTGTTTCTTGGTGAGGAACAGGAAAAAAAGGCCACTTATTTATATTTAACCTAATAACCACCTTTCCTGCCACTAACAGAATGGAACTTGAAACTGTTTCAAAATTTCATTTTCTCTGATCCATCGTTATTTAGATGACAATAATAAAAACACTTAATACTTACTCGAAAGCATAGATGTAAAATCCTGTCTGCTTAAGGGACTACACTAAAATGTCATTTCTAAAAAAAGACATATCTAATTTCACCATTGTCTCTCTGAAAGGTTAAGTATGTAAAGTAGAATTAATGCTTATGTTGATGTACAGATTATCTGTCTTGTCATTTAGCTTGATATTTTTCACAGGCTATTTCAAGCTCTGGAATGACAGATAAATTGCAGTTGTAACTGATTTCTGAATTTTCTAACAAGAAAAAGGAAATAGAAGGGTTAAACCACCTCCAGAGATATTTAACTCTCATTTCAAAACATTTTTAAAGTCTAAAAAGCTGGGGGTTTTTTTAATAGACATATGTTTGTAGTTTGAGGAGGGTGAAAACTCTACAGCATGTAGCGAAAATTTGCATTGTTTGTTAACATGTAAGTCTTGAAAAGTAATGTCTTCTTTTTACAGAAGGAGAATAATGCCCTTTCAAACTCCAGGCAGGGTCTTCATGTGCCTCATATATATGTAGAAAAGACTCTCTCTGATTTAATGATTGAATGACAAGATTTGTATTTTCCCTCTCAGGAAATACTGTGTTAGTGCTCAGGAGAAGAGTCTTGGCACTGCACACCATGCTTCATAGGCAAAGAAAGTCCCCAGCTCTTTGGGGTTTGGGCAGAAGAATTTCCTACTCAAAATGTGTTCTCCTGAAATAATTTCTAAAGACCAAACTTATACATAAATCAAGTATTGCATCAAGTTCTGCCACATTCACCTAGCTTCACTCAGATATAAATGAAGTAAAGACCCAACTTCCAGAGCTCATCTTTTTCCTATCTTTCGTATGCCCAGATTTTTTGATGAGTATTCTTTTTTTCTGTATTTAGCCATGCAAAGCAAAATTTAAATACAGAAAAGCAACAGGATCTCAACACCTTATTTCCACAGGAAGCCCCATATGACATCAGTATACATTTATCAAGAATAAAATGAGCCTGACCCACCTGGTAGCCTTCCATGGTAAAAAGACTGGGTTTGTGAGTGAGGGAAGAGCAGTGGTCATTGTTTGCATGGATTTTAGCAAGGCTTTTGACACAGGCTCCCACGGGTTTATTGTATCTGTGTTGGAACATTATGGTCTGGGTGGGTATCAACCAGAGGGGCAAAAGCCTGGTTGGATGATGAGGTTCAGAAGGTCATGGATTCTGGCTGGACTCAACATGAAAGAGCTGGAAGAATGTGCTCTCATCAAGTTTGCAGATGACAACATGCTGGGGGGACCAGTCAATATACTGAGGAATATATATTGAGGAATGGGATAGCAGGAACCTTATGAAATTCAACAAGGACAAATGACAAGACCTGCACCTGTGAAGGAAGAATTCCCTACAGTGACACAGGCCAGGGGCTGCCTGGCTGCTGTGGAAAGGGCCGGGGGGCTGGAGTTCTCATCCTGCTGGCCGGGGAGGCCAAAGGTCAGGGTTCATTCAGCCTGGTGAAAAGACAGCTTGTGGAGGTGGAACAATAACCCAGAAGCAGCCACCTAGTTCCTATGGGGAGGTAGCAGAATGTGGAGAGGAGCCCTTTGCAGTGATTCTTGGTGGAACGGTTAGAGACAGTGCTCATTAGTTGAAACAAGATCAGCTGTTAGGAGAACTACTTCTCCATGAGGACAGTCAGACAGTGGTATGGGCTGCCCAGAGATGTGCATCTCCATCCTTGGAGGTTTTCAAGACCAAATGAGATAAAACCCTAAGCAATCTGTTGTGGCTTCATGATTGATCCTGCATTGGGCAGGAGGGTAGCCTACGGACCTCCTGAGGTTCCTTCCCAGATAAATTATCCTGTCATCCTAAAATAGGTTCTGATAATGAGTAGTAGTCTGTGACCATATGAATTGTTTCTGTATAGCTTCTGTATTAGTTAGGAGTGACAGATGAAGCTTGCTCCCAGAGTATTGGAAGTGGACTGTGACCTCTGTGACATCTGTGTCAACAGTGAGCTCCAGAGCACAGGGTGGTCTGGAACTTAGGAAGTGTCTAATCACTCAGAAAGTGGAATTCAAGAAAAAAAAACCCAATGTAGTTGTCAGAGGAAAACTGCTTAAATACTTTTAAAATGCAGCTTGATTAATTTATGAACAGGATTATGTGATACGATTCCCAGCCATGGCAAGGACAAAATTCAGTGACCTAGCAGCCTGTGCAAGTTTGCATCTTTTGTTTTGACAAATGCAAGGCCAAGCTCCTCATCTCAAAGAATAAATAAATGGAAAATTAAACATAGTAAATATTTCATTGCCACTTTATACTGTGAAATTGAAAGCAATCTTTTGTCCAGTTTGAAGTTATTAGAGTTTGTAGCTGTGAGGCTTGATAGCCGTGATAATAAATGGTATTGATATTCTAGCACAAAATGTATATCAGAACCAAAATGAGCAAATATGGACAAATCTAGTTAAGCTGGTTTTGGTTTATTCATAGCACAGCAGACAAAGGCTATATGACAAACAGCTACAAAGCAGGTGCAGCATACAGCATTGGTTTGATTATTAAAAATTGGCATTTTATTCAATCCCAAAGAGAGATGGTATACAGAGAAAGTCAGTCATACTATAATTGTATTTCCTCATAAACAAAACCCTAATTCTTTTCCCCAAGTAATTGCATAGGTCGGGTTTGTCATGATTAATCAAGCCCAAACCTGAGCACAGGAAGACTTAAAAAAAAAATCAAAATGTTCTCTATGAGGCGTGGTCCAGGATATAATCTAGAGGGTTAAATTTAGAATAATAGCACTTATATTTTTATAGACAAGTCACTGAAACTTTGTATAGCAAACTGCAGCTCCAGTGGAAGGAAATACATGTTTCCACAGAGCATACTGCACAAAGGCAGCATTTTTCTATTGAGATACCTGCCAAAAATCTTACTCAAGCCAGAGGAACCACAGCCAAAGTTGTGTTTCAAGGTTCTTCGGTTTTAATAATCAGGCCAAATCAGGCCCAGTCAGAATGAGTTTATGAAGGGCAGGTCCTGCTTGACCAACCTGACTTCCTTCTACAACTCGATCACCTGTTTAGTAGCAGAGGGAAAAGTTATGGATGTTCTCTGTCTGGACTTTAGTAAAGCCTTTGACACTGTCTCCCACAGCATTCTCCCGGAGAAACTGGCAGCTTATGGCCTGGATGAATAAACAATTTACTGGGTAAAAAACTGGCTGGGTGCCTGGGCTCAAAGAGTGGTGGTGAATGGAGTTAAATCCAGCTGGTGGCTGGTCATGAGTGGTGTCTCCCAGGACTCACTACTGGGGCCAGCTCCGTTTAATACCTTGGATGAGGGGATTGAGTGCACCCTCAGTAAGTTCGCAGACGACACCAAGCTGGGTGGAAGTGATGATCTGCTTGAGGGCAGGGAGGGTCTGCAGAGGGATCTAGACAGACTAGATCAATGGGCCAGTGGTATGAATTTCTATAAGGCCAAATGCCAGGTTCTACATTTTGATCACAACAGCACCTGGCAGCACTACAGGCTTGGGGAAGAGTGGCTGGAAAACTGCACAGCAGAGAAGGACTTGGGGGTGTTGATTGATAGCTGGCTGAACATGAGCCAGCAGTGGGCCCAGGTAGCCAAGAAGGCCAAAAGCATCCTGGCCTGGATCAGGATGTGGCCAGTAGGACCAGGGAAGAGATTCTGCCCTTGTACCCAGCCCTGGTGAGGCCACAGCCCTGGTGAGGCCACATCTCGAGTACTGTGTTCAGTTCTGGGCCCCTCACTACAAGGACGACACTGAGTCACTAGAGCATAGAAGGGCCACAAAGATGGTGAAGTTGGGGTTGTTTAGCTTGGAGAAAAGAAAGCTCATGGGAGATCTTCTTCTCTACAACTACCTAAAAGTAGTTTGTAGAGAGGTGGAGGTTGGTCTGTTCAACCAAGTAACAAGTGATAGAACAGGAGGAAATGGTTTTAAGTTGCACCAAGGGAAGTTTAGTTGGGTATTAGGAAGAATTTCTTTACCAGATGGTTTATCAGGCACTGGAAAGACTTGCTCAGTGGAGGTGTTGAGTCCCCATCCCTGCAGGTATTTAAGAGTCATGTAGATGTAGTGCTGAGGGTTATGGTTTAGTCAAGGTCTTGTCAGTGTCAGGTTAATGATTGGACTACATGATCTTAAAGGTCTTTTCCCATCTAGGATATTCTAAAAAATAAGAATATAATCATAAAATATAAAGCAGCAATCCACAACCCTATTAACCATATTAATCCTTACTGTGAGGGTATATGGAATGCCACTGACCTCCTGCAGCACGTTTGGGTATGGTCCTGAGTACTCAAGAGAGGGGACAAGCCCTGAAACTTGGAAGCAAGAGGGAAGAGCTCCTTGTCCTCTTGCTGCTGGTGCTACTGGCAGGGCACGCAAGGAGGCAAGGCCCCACAGCACGGTTGGTGTGCTTCTCAGCAGAAGCACAGTCACAGAATCACGGAATTACTGCGGCTGGAAAAGACCTCTGAGATCATCAAGTCCAGCCTATGTCCAACCACCACCACATCGGCTAGACCCAGGCACTAAGTGCCACATCCAGCCTTTCCTTAAACACCTCCAGGGACGGTGACTCCACCACCTCCCTGGGCAGTGCTTTCCAATGCCTGATCACCCTCTCCGTGAGGAAATGCTTCCTGATGCGATTGGGTTATTGTGGACTATGCTGGCAGGGGCAAGGTACAGCTTTGTTTTCAGTATAAATAGTGCTTTGCCTATAATGAAACTCAATAAAATTCAGTTCAGCAATATCAGGATTGCTCCCTGTAAGCTGACATTGCTATTTCCATGCACCTCCAAAATGCACAAAGCAACTGCATGATCTCAGAGTTGCAACAGCTACAGGAGTTATTAACCAGCAGAACCATAACTAGGACATAGATGGTAACTTAGAAATACATGACAGAAATATCATATTGAGAAAACAAGAGCAGAAAAAACAAATTCGAAAGGGAATAACATCAATTAATGTCATGATGGAAAACCCCTTACATGTTCCCATGCTCTAAGCTCACATTTTTTTTCCTTAAGGAAAATAAAACCAGGTTTTGAGTTTCATATGTACAGTACCAGTGTCTTGAGCAGGGAATACCACCTGGTAGGTGGTGTCAATGCTACTAAGAAAGTAAGGGCTTGTTTCAGTCACCTAAGCTGGGATGTGCAGCGCTGTGTGAAATGCTGTGTCTCCAGCAGGCAGGACAAAATGGGGAAAGTCTCACAGAAAGTTCTGCAGGACACCTGAATGCATCAGGCAAAAATGTGGGATATGCCAGAATGCCTCCAGTGGCAATAGATGTCTGTCCTCAAGCAATGCAACTGAACCCTAAACATGTGTTTTACAGTGAAAAAGGATCCAGCATGGTTATAAAAGTAGTGATTATTTAAAAGGATTTTTCCAATGGGGATCTGGGAAGGGGCTTTTTCATCTAGTGACACCACCAAGCATTGCAAGTATTGATCAAGGAAAAATTTATTTACAGAGATTTTTCAAATACAAACATAAAATAGCACATATTATATATATATTTTTTACAAAAATGAATATTGAAGTAATAAACATGGTACAGCACAATACAACATCAATGAGCTAAACATAACGGCAACAGAAATCTATGTCTGGAAGAAGTTTCCTGTTAGTCATACATAACTAACAGAGTTCTACAGTACTGTGAGTGGAATTTCCAATGGACAGAAAAATGTCCATTTACTGCACTTCATAAAAGTAATATAGGAAAGGCTACATATGCCAAGTAATTATGTTGCATTTTTGTAATAACGCTGAAAACACAGAGGCTTAATAAAAGTTATATAGGGCTGAATAAGCAGTGGCTAAATGTTTGGGGAAGAAAAATGTGTAGAGAATATACAAAATACTGATAAAGTGGCTTATTGGTCCTTTTATTAATTTTAACGTATAGATTAAAAAGTGTTGCAACACTGAATTTTAAACCACCAGGGAGAAGTAAAAGAAAAAAAAAAAAAAAAGAAAAAAAAAAGGAAAAGAAAAAGAAGAAAAGGGAATCGCACCAAAAAAAAAAGTTCCCTCTCTATTCATTTTGTGCCATGGTCAACATCTGTGCGTGCATGTGTGCTTTCGGGAGCGCCGTGCCGAGGGGCTGCTGGCGCTACCCCAGCCCCCCGGCACTGCCATCCCCTCACCAACCTCTTAACAAATTGGTGCACACAGAATTTCACCATTTGCCAAAGTGGAGTTTTCCTTGCTTATATTTTTGCAGAGCAGACCACAAATGGGATCCAGTGAGAAAACCCATCCCTGTCCTGTCCGGCCGAGTGGCTTTATACCGCCATTCATCTCCCTGCCCTCCCTGGGGGCCACGCACCATCCCACCCCATGTCCGCTCCAGAGAGAAAGCACTTAAAAATTTTATGTTCGTTGTCATTATCCAGAAGATACCAGCAAAGCCCCTGGGACACCTGGCAGTGCCTGTGCCCCGGGGTCAGCTCAGTAAGGGTACTGCTTCTGCTTCTTGCCAGAGAAGCAGGCCAGCCAAGTGCACACAAGCATGGCCGCCGCCGCGCCTCCGCCTGTGCAGTAGTAGGCCCAGCCGATGTGGCAGGTGCCTGCAAGGGAAAGAGAGACATGACACAGCATTAGTCAGGGGAAGAAGTACCATCATCATCCTCCTTTTAGCCCAACCAAGAAAACACACTTTTCTGGGTTTCTGGCCACTTGAGCTGCCGCCTCAGACAGGGAGCGCAGGGTAATTCAAGCAATTAAGCCAAGCTGTTTAAGTGACTCCCCTGAATTTTCTAGACCAGTTCAGCAGACCAGCTTCTGAGCTTGCTTGCTTGGCCAGTTGCTGTCTTCCACACAGGATGAGACACCAAGTGAGAGCCAAAGCTGAAGGTGCTGGCACCGCAAGGACGCCAGCCATGGGGCAAGTGTCTCTCTGCCTACCCAGCCCAGGGAGCACCCATGGCACCACTCTCCACAGAGGCTGCAATCTGAAGAGGGGCTTTTCTTCTCCTTCTCTTTCTTATCCTCCTCCAGGCAGCACTTGAGGATATTTTGATTATTTTTGACTGATATTTCAAGGGTTTACAGGTAACTTGGGCCAGGGCCTGCTTCCTTCAGAAAGAGTGGAGTGGGTCCAGCTCTGCCGTTACAGTGACAGGGCTTGAAACCGATCCTGGCTGAGAGCTGCTGGGTGACAATAACCCAGGACATGGCCTTTCACATCCCCCTTACACAGGCATCAATCCTGGTCATCAATCAAAGGAGTGTGGTATTGGGGGACCACATGGGGGATGCAGTGAGAATGGAGTCCAGAAATAGAAAACCAGAGAAATTTCCCTATCCCCGTGCAAGGTCACAGCTCATTGCTGAAATCTTCCCTGATCTTTTGTCTGATGTGTTGTAACAGTGTCACGATAATGGCCTTGAATACATTTGATGGCCTCTGTCTTTACACAAATTTATCACCACTGAATGGTGCTGAGGAATCCCATGGTGGACCACAAAGTGAACCCTCCCCTTCCAGGCACCACTGTGCCTACAGTAGAGGAGGGGATCAGGAAAACAGTAGCTGCAGCAGGGAGAAAGCCTCCTCACAGAGATCTCCAAAAGCAAGGAGATAGCTGTTGTTACTTCTCAGGATTTCTGCCCATGTCAAAAGTAATTTTCACTTGGTCATTTTGATCTTGAGTGCTTTGGACTCATTACATCTGAAATTCTCCCTGTGTTGCCATCTTGGGTGATATTGCCCTGCTTTGAGCAGTAAGTGGTCCAGTAAGACACAAACAGTATTATCACACTTCCTTCCTACCCTCTGGAAAGCAGCAGAAACCATTCATCCCTCCAGAGAACAGACAGTAACAACAAAGTTTCCATCCAGAAAGACAAAGCTAAAACAGGTGGCATGTCCATATTCTGTCTGAATGGCATCCTTTGAGGGACAGGCTTTGGGTTCAGGCAATTACAAACTTGGCTAATCCTGCCACAGGCACAAGATACACAAGATGCCTGTACATCTCAGGATGTGCAAAGCATGAGCATGCCTCGAGGCAGACAGCGTGTCCAAGGGTCTGCAGGATATTGCAAGGAGACATTAGTGGGAGGCAATATTTATTCTCTTGGCCACTCTGAAGATCTCAGGTTGGCACCAAAGCAGAAAGCATAGTACTTGTTTCTTTTTTTTTTTTTTTTTTTTTGTAACCCTCAAAATTTTTAGGTAAAAAAAATGTCCAGTGAAACAAAGATCATGACAAGAACAGACAGCTTGAGGAGCTGTGGCCTTGGCTTGAGTAGGCAGATTTTCCTTATTTTGTAATCTGGTTATGCTCTGTAGATCAATACTATTCTTGACTTCCTTACAGAAGACTACACAGAGACTGACTTCCTAAAGAAAAGATCATCAGAAATCATGGAGAGCTGTCAAGTACCTGACAAGTCACCTCTGCTGATCCTTGCCCAATCACATAGCAGTCCCTGAAGAGACCTGTCTCTGGATCTCCTATTGCTTTGCCTGTGTGCACACTGTCTATAGCTTCTTCTGAGAATTTCAAAACCAGACTAAGTATACACCAGGTATCTAAATCCATTGGATTGCTTTGAAAATGATCACACTTATAGGGTGAGATGTGCTAAAGCATTTCTTGTGATAAGATTGACTCCATCTGATAGATCTTTCAAAATTGTTAAGTATTCCTAAAACTACCAGAGAAATGTAGCTGCAGCTTGGAAAAGTCAGTCTTTCTTATCATAATGCTTCCAGGTAGAGACAATAAATGTCAAAATGCTACTTTAAAGTGTTTAAAGATTCACCTGGTAGCACTGCCCAAAGCTGTGACCTAAGGGGTACAGAATGAAGTAAATTTGAACTTTTGCATGATGCAATTTCAACTTTTGTGTCTTTGGCAGGGGAGGAAGGGAAGAGTGTACGTGATATGTATTAAGAAGAAAGAGCTGTTAAATCAGTGTCAGAGATGCGTTCAACAGCTACAACAGGCACATTCAGTCTTGGCTGAAGAGAATATCATTTATTTCTCCATACCATGCTCAATTTACCCTAAGGACCACTGCCCTACTTCATGCTCTGAGGCATGGCAGGCAGCCTCTTATCTAACAAATGCAACGTAGTTCACGAGTATGAGTTGGGTCAAGACAAACAAATGAAAGAATCAGCGAGTGCAGGAGAATGGATGAAAGAGCTGGGAGCCCAACCTTATAGCAATAATAACACAGCAATAAACCTGGCCATTATTTCCAGCCTGTGTCAGGAGCAATGGGAGGCCTCAGATAAAATAGCTTGATCTCTACTTGGATGATGCTGAGCAGAACAGCATTTCAAGCTATTGTGATGAAGTAGAGCCTGCAGCAGGGAAGGTGTCTGAGGGTATAGGACTTAGCTATACTTTTCATTGTATGTATACATAAGTCCTAGGTCCGTAGCTAAAAGGCCAGAGATAATCCATCCTAAAGGTACCTGTTGCAATGAATAATTGACACTGTATAGCCACGTGTCAAAATGAAATGATACTCCCCCTTTTATAATCCCCTATTGCACAAGGAGAAAAAAATACTTTGGAGCTACTGTTATTGCTCTGGAGTTCTCCTCTTTCTACACGTATGACCTATTTTAATCCACTGCACCCTAAAGAAAGAGTGTTGGTTTGTCAATAATTGGCAATTTAATTGCAGTTTGAATTGTAAAATTTCTTCTGCTTCACTTTGGTATTAAGCACTCATTTTAAAAGGATCAGGAATCTTTCTAAAAATCAGGGTTGATGAGTAATTAAATGTAACATCAAGTGAAAAAAAAAAAATCACCTATAGAAATGTTATATGTTGTAGAAGATAGACTTTGATTTCTAGCTTTGTATTTTTATATGATGGGTACCATAGAAAGACCCTTGGTCATGTTCACATTTTGTTGCACTGACATCAGTGGGACTAGTCAAGTACTCTAAGGTGAAGCAAACAGTTAAGAGCTTTGCAGAACTGGGGCTTAAATTCAGCTATCAAGTAGAGCAGTTTGCCTTCATGAAGCCCATCATATTAAAGATTAGAAATGATGCATTGCAGTTTCCCATTTTTTTAATGGCAAAACTCTAAAAAGAAAAGCAAGATCACCCAGTTACTTGATGGATATACAATTATGGAAACCTTATCAATTTTCACATACACACAAAGGCATAAAAGCTGTTCTCCTCAAGGATGTATAGGAATACATATATAGAGGTAGAAGTGTGCCAGACCATCGAGTGTGTGGAGATGTGTGAAAGAATGTGTCCATGTTCTTGCTCATAAGATGGGCTGGATCTGGTTTCATGCCAAACTAAATTCCCCAGCAGCTGAAGTACTCCTCTAGCAGATAGACCTGACATGCATCACAGCGGCTTCCTTCTCTGCACAGAATTCATGTGGCTTTTAACAGATCAGTCTTTACCTGACAGGTCAGTATGGAGGGAGAAGCTGTGGCTTCAGTGTTTGGTTAGTTCTGGATCCTTTTGTTTGTTTGATTCTCCCCCCACCCCAAGCCCAGCAAAGGAGATCATAAATAACTGGAGCTCTTGGTTGCTCAGTGAAGCAGGACTGTCCAAGTCAGCTCAGGTAAATTTGTAGCTAGGCATTAAGAACTTTGTTTTCACATTTGTTTTACTGGGATCGGCAGCAAGACAATGTCAGGATGAACACTGAAATCATAAAATAACAGACCTTGCAGACAGAAGGATGGATGGCCATTTTCCAAGCAAATAAAAAAACCCCAAAGAGTGGAAACATTACACTCCTCTCTTTTGTAAAAGGATTGAAAGAAATTGCAGTCCCCAAGGATAAAGGACAATAGCAAGGTGAGAGGACACTATCAAAAGGAAATTCAGCAGAAAAGAGCCTCATAGAACATAAGACAATATTTGCTAAATCAAAAGAAATCAAAGAATGTGGAAGGATAGTTTTGCAGTGAAGGATGTGCTTATTAAAAAACACTTCCATGCCTCTTCCTGATTTCTAATGTGAGCCTCATGGTCTGCTGGCTCTCCCCATCATCTTCAATATATAAAGCAAATAAAGATTAAGAAAATTTTGTGAGCGAGTGAAATTTGGCAACAGAAAATCTGTGGATACTTGATCTACCATGGACCTGTGCCAGGATTCTGTTGCCGAAACAGAATTTTACCAGGATTTCTCCTCATAATGTATTATAAATAATTATCACACATAGTTATCAAGGTTTGGGAAATAACATATGATTTTCTTCTAAAATAACCAATAATTGACAGTTATGAAAAAATATCCAGAATATGAAAGTCTCTTGGATGCAAACTTGTTAATTGCAAGACTTAGTATCTTAAATATTTTTACCATCTTAGCTGTTAATGTTAAGACTATCCTAGGCTTGCAGCCTGGAGTATTGGCAAACACCTTTAACCTTAAGCACAGCCTATTTTCCTAGATGAAGGAAAAAAGTTTTCAGGATAAGCCAGGATAAAAAAAAAACTAGATAAAAACTACAATTCCTACTTACAAAAAGTTGTGCAGAAACTCTAATTAGCAGCTTCACGTGAGAGTCCAGTACTACAGGGAATGTGAATTCATGTAACCAATCAGGGCGTTGGAAAAGTAATCAGAGAAAAAAGTAAGGAATATGATGTTAAGGGATATACAGGGATTTGGAGATATGAAAGCCACAAATGAATGTAAAAGATAATCATCTGATTAATAAGAAGAAACAACTATTTTGAAACAAAGCCAAGATAAATAGAAGATTCTTTTCTTCTTGACACAGTTACAATGAAAAATGGTCATGTGAAATCAGCTACAAAAGCAGGAAAAGAAGTTAAAACTTGGAATGCATCCAGAAAGGATTAAAGTAGTCATGCAAAATAAAGAATGCTATATAAGGTAAAACGGCAGCCAAACAAATAGCTTGACACAAAATAATGAATTTAGTGAAGGTAGTTTCTTTGTCTGTCGCACAAATGTGACCTTCTCAAAGGATTTCTCTTTTTTAAAAATATGTGATTTCTTGCACATGCACAGACCAAGCTACTTTGGTTACTGATAATTGGTCCAAAAAAAATTGTATGGGTATTTTGGTTTGTAATAGAATGCATAAAATCTGATAAAGTTCAGAAGGGGGGAAAAAGTGGAAAAATAAACAGCAACATAAAATTCTTCAGTTCTGCTGTAGGCAGACAAACACTCACGACTAAATCCTGCTTTCTTTGGAGGATCACAGAATTGTGTTTAATCAAACCTCCAATTTGCTGTAGGTGTGCATTTATCACAGAACGATGGAGTAACCAATATCTTGTGTCACTTACAATGCTCAAATTTCCAATACAAAATAGCTTTTGTCCTGCTAATGAGGAGCTCCCCCAGCCTCCTGGAAGAAGTCAGCAGAAATTTCACTTATTGCAGGAAACAAAATTAATTTCACCTCTCTTTGGACATCCACAGTGCAGAGATTCACCCTGGAGTAGTGCCCCAGACTCCCTCTGGGGAAGACAAGGAGGAAAAAAAAAAGCTCTTGAAGTATGCTGCATGTCATCTTAAGGTAGACATCTAAATTACAGCAGGTGAACTCTGCTCTAGTAGCAGCTATTTTTCTCCCTTTAACCACGAAAGGATTCAAAACAACCAGTTTGGCTGCCCTGTTCTAGTAATAAAAAGCACCAGGTACTCGCTCCCAGGCGGTCTGCAACCCTTCCTGGATGCTTCTGCTTACCCCTATTGCCTGCAGAAGGTCCTTCCATGACCATATTCTAACTCTGGTAACAAAGGTGTCTTCCATTAGACAGAATGTATGTGGACTTTGATTCACCAAAGGCTTACAAAGATTTATGAAGTTATCTGAGTAGCTATAAAAAGGAAATGTTTCTTGATAAAACACTTTCTTTACTAGCATGTAGGCTGACTCATTCATTTATCTAAGAACTCAGCAGCTGCAGCTCAGGTACACTCATAAAGATTGTGCTCAGCCCCAACCAAAAAACTGAACTGGTAAAACCACTGAGCTGTTTCTAGAGGATCTGTGAACAAAAAAACCTGGGTTAGTCAGATAAATTGCTCATCGAAAAATACAGCTTTGAAGCCTTTGCCTTTAATAGGATTCTAATAAATTGCTCTACCCTCTAAATCCTTTTCTTGATCATTTTGGCACTGTATGTCAACACTCAGCCAGATGCTGAAATGATGCCACCTAAGGCAAATTAACTAGTTGACAAAGCTTTTTTTTTTCATATTCACTGTTTTCTGTGGGGGTTTTATGTTGTTGTTTTAGTAACTCCACCGTTTGCTTTTAAAGTGCTTTAAAGATCATTTAATATTTCTACAGGAAAAAAAATAATTATAAAATCAACAGTTCTCTCTGAGATATTTCAAACCCTCTAAAAGTAGCAAAGAAGAAAGTTAATAATAATGATCTTTAGAAACAAATGTCCATCAACAGAGAAGCTTTTGAGGGCAGTTCAGCTGCTTATTTACTTCAGGATGGGAGTCAGTCTTTTAAGTTGCCCTCCAGACAGCCACTTTGGCCAGAAGAGCCCTTTCACAGCAGTTCACAGATGGATGGACTGCCACGGAAGGCAACCAAAGGTGTGTGTTTGAAGCCATCTGCTGTGGTTGCTGCTGCAGCTAGGACACCAGACCTAGGATGTCTCTGTGCAGGACAGGTAGCAACAGAGCATGACAGACAGAGAACATGAAACAACTGGAGAGGATCTAGAAGGACCCGCAGAAGAAAGAGGGCACTAGACTGTTCCCATCCTTGTACGGATGGCATGAACCCAAGCAAGAATAGAATATTTTAGGCAGGCTGCAGCAGCAGCTGCAGGTGGGTAGGCAGGGTATGGTGTGCCAGTGGCCACCACACCTGAGCCATGCAAGCCCTTCCTGCCAGATCTGTCATTTTCATTGACTTTAATAGCAAAGAAAAGCATCATGAAACTCAAAGATGAGCTCTGAAGGTGGTTACATACAGCAAACACCAGGCCATGTTTGTAGAATGCTTCTTAGCACAAATGATCACCCACCAGAATAAAAAAGTAGGTCCTAGGTAGGAAATGTACGACATAAAAAGTGATCTCTCAAAAGAAGAGATAGAACACAAAATAGAACCGGGGCATTAATCACCCCTGCTAAGTCCTGACTGCCCAAACACAACTTAGTTCCTCAAAGGGAATTTTTTTTTTTTTTTCCAAGTAGTTCAGCTTAAAAATTGGATTTTGTCTTCAATTTAGTGTCTTCATTCTTTCAGGCTGAGAAGATAAGTACATAATATCACCTCATACATCTGGTGGCATGGGATTGGCAGATGGAGACCTGATGAAATTTCCTTAGGGCACCTATGATGGCATAAGTCATCTACATTTACATAATGAATCTTACTGTGGATAACTATTTTGCTGTCCAGCATCTTATGTGTTAGTCTTGTCATGCTGTTTCACCAGATGCCAACCGAAGCTCAATTTTTTGAGTTAAACTGAACATGCTCTGTCCTCTTGGGACCTTCTGTGGGTTTTAGCTGCATCTGCACCCATCACAATGAAAATGAGCATACAACAACACAGCAAATCTCCACACGCTCATCTGGGGAAATCAGTGGCCTACAGTGAAGTCTCATATTGAGTTTAAACATTCAAACCCAATACTAACACATTCACGTTGTCCCTTAAAAAAGGCATGCAAGTTCAGAAGATTTCTTCACACAGTTTTGCAAAATGTGGAAGTTTTTGCAAATGTCTGGCGGAGCCTTCACTTTAATGCACACTCTCACCTTAATGCAGGGTCCCTCACTTCAATGAATTTTCTGCTAAGCCCCTCATTTTTCACCTGTTATTCTGGTGAGGTAGATTTAGAAATGAAAACAAAATGGTATTAGTGCCTCTACCTCAAAAAAAACCTGAATGAGTGCTATATGATATGCTATAAAGATGTTTGCTTTTGGGAAATGACTTGCTAATTCCTTTTGGAGACCACAGGATTGTGTAGATCTGACTCCCTTTCACACCCTTCAGTCAGCAGCTCAGTACTGCTGAGCCACACCAGTGCTGTCCTGAATAGATCCACAGGCAACTCTGCTGTGCCATTGATGCAGCATAACAATAACAGCTTGTGTGGTGACAAGAGATTATTAAGATGATTCTGATCCATCCTTAGAAACTTGGTGAAAGTGAAAGGCAGTCCCTTGGAGCACTGCCAGTTTATAACTCCAGTCTCTGTCACAGGCTGATTGGACTAAGGACTTCGAGTTGCTCACTGATCAAACAACTACGCTGGTTTAAAACACAAACATCCTTTTCTCTTGCCCTCATTTACTTATAGTGCCCTACTTCAAAGAGTTGCCATTCTAAAAACAGCAGCAGAAGACTGCTCCAGTTCATAGTCTGGTGTCTCAGTGGGAACTCAGCTCTGTCTCTGATCTGAGATGGGATGCTGCAATACAGAGTGGGGCCCAGACCTCCATACAGGTCCTGCTGACTGCTGGGGTGCTCGGGACCACAAGGAACATGACAGAGACCTAGAGTGGCCTTAAACCCCTAACAAGAGTTGCCAGAGGTCATCTATCAAAGCCCTAGTCTATCACTTTGCTTTTGTTCATGATGGCAAAACCATATTGCTAGAGAATGGCAGAGAGAGAAGATCCCCCTCTACAGGTCCACCAGTCTCTTGTCTATTTCTGGAGGCCACTCCCCATCCTCATTAGCAAAACAGCTCATCTATTGAATGTAATTTAATCAACAAATGGGGTTGTCCTTGGCAGAGTATCTTCAGCTGAAGAATGACTCCTCTTTGTAGAGATGGAGTTGTGCAACCACTTTCATTTGATTTAAAAAAATTAGCCCAATTAAATACATAAATGTTTAAGTAAACCCTTTGGACATAGTTCACTTAATAAAAGACAAATAATATCCAATTTTAAAGAAAGCAGCAAACAGCCATGCATTTCACAATGTTGGCTCAGGTTTTTTAGAAAAGAATATCCAAATCCACTTATATGTAAATTAATGGCATGGTTATTTTTCCTGAAGCCTTTTTAAATATTGCTTGGGAATGTACACAGTAATGTGTGTGTTTGGCAGGGATGGAGGGAGGGGGTCCCCTCTTCACAATATGGGCTATCTCAGCACTATGTGGAGTGCCTATTAGTTTAATGTCTTTCCAGAGTGCCTGAAGACATGGAGAAGCACTTCTAATTTAGCACACCCACTAATGATTAGGCTTTTTTTATGGGTTCTTAGCATTGCTATTTATTTATTCTATCTAGTTATAAGCATGGTACAGGGAGTGGGGGTTTGTCTTGTTTTGGTAAAGCAAAATTTTTCACTTAATTGCTAATTCTGGAATATTTTGGGTTAACGTTATATTTCACAGTGCACAATTCAGCTGCTTCAGTTCTTGCAGTCGCCCCCTCTGCAGCTGCTTCTCGTCCTTCTCATCCTCACAGAATCCCTGTGGTTGGAAAAGGCCTTTAAGATCATCAAGTCCAATCTTTATCTAACTCTATCAGGGCCACTACTACACTATGTCCTTGAGCACCATATCTAGACAGCTTTTAAATACATCCAGGGATGGGGATTCAACCACCTCCCTGGGCAGCCTGGTCCAGACTTTGAGAACCCTTTTGGTAGAGAAGTTTTTCCTCATGTACAAACTAAACCTCCCCTGGGGCAACTTGATGTCAATTTCCTCTTGTCCTGTCAGTTGTGACTTGTGAGAAGAGACCAACACCCATCTCACTCCAACCTCCTTTCAGGGAGCTGTGGAGAGCCATAAGGTCTCCCCTCAGCCTCCTTTTCTTCAGACTGACCAACCCCAGCTCCCTCAGCTGCTCCTCTCTCAAGACCCTTCACCAGCTTCATTTCCCTTCTCTGGACCTGCTCCAGCACCTTGATGTCTTTCTCATCCTGCCGTGCCCAAAATGTAGATTTGCAATGCTCCTATAACGTAGATTGCAGCTCCTGGCTTATCTTTTCTACCTCCAACCTCAACATTTTTTTTTCCTGTCCCCTTTTATAAGTCCAGAATGAATCTCAGTGATGAACCTCTACCTTTGCTGGCTCTGTGGCCAAACCTGGTGTGCTTTGACCCTCCTTCCCTAACTGCACACACGTGCTTCCCATGGCCCAAGTTGCAGCAGTTGCTTTGCTATCCTCAAAGAGGATGCTGAACACTATCCACTGATCAGCACCCTCTTGAACACCATCTCCTCTGAAAGTAACCACATGAGCTGAATTAGTCTCTCAGTGTATCATCCTGGCTTAGCACCCACAGCAGCAAGAGCTGCAGGACCAGCACTCCCACCACCACCATTTCTCCCCCCAGGAAACCAGTGCTCAGCTTTTCTGAGGGCAGATTTTGTATAGATGTGGTTCTTGAGACAACTCTTCTCACAGACTCAGGAATACAAAGTATATTATTGCAACTTAATCAAATTAAATATTCTAATAAAGGCAATGATTACTTAAAATTATCTTGAGACCTAGTGTGATTAAGTCTTTGAAACATCATCTTTGGCCTGTAGGCTTTAATGAGTAAGCCAGTCTCTAATAATTCAGAAAAGACTAGAGGGTTTGGGTTATCACCAATCAAGAGGTATTTATGAAGGATGATGAGCAGTGTGGTTATAAAAAGGTCCTTGGACAGTACCTGCTCTTTATAGATGATTTTGCTAACACGGCAGCAACCAGGCGCTGACATTAGATAAAAAAAGCCCTAATCAAGCATTTAAATTCACTGCCAATGTATGTGGAAGAGAGCTGTTTAATGGCAGAGCTGCCTGGTGGAAATCACTACAGCAAATTTCAGCTCTCATTATAATCAGTTAATTAATGTGTTAACATAAGATCACAGCAGATCGCCAAGACCGGCACTCTTGTCAAGTCGAGGCAGGCTTAACGCATGCCCTGCATGCTTTGCATCCAGAAAGTAAGAGTACATGCCTTCACAGTTAATATATCTTATGTTCCTTATATGTATCTGGAAGGAAAGCTGTCAGCTGAAGTTTTTCACATGGATTTCTTCCTTGACTTCAATGACAGACTGATTCAATTGATGCAAATACCTGACTTAGGAGTCAAGACCAAGATGGCAATGGTCATCTCAGAGACTCTGCTCTGATTGTGGGCATGACCGTGTTTAAGGTCACAGTTTGTAACAGCCTATGTGATGTCTTCAAGGAGCTCAGACAGGCACGACACCCACCACCTTGTGAGTTTGCAAAGAAATAACCTGGAGAGGCAACACTTTTCTGCACTCTGGAGAGAGCGATGCCTGAAGCCTGGGAACAAGCAGGCTGTCAGGAGACACAAGAAGGAATGACAGGGGCAGAGCTGCTCACGTGCTTGATGTGAATGAGAAGGCATCAGTGGGTACCAGCGAGGGGCTAGCCAACCTTTCAAATGGGAGTGCTGCTAAATGGTCTGGCTAGGAACTATTCAGGCTTCTGCAGAGGATTGACCATAGGCAGTGACAGAACTATGTCCTGCAACAGTTACCACAGTGGTTTTTTGCATAGCCTTTCTACTACATCCTTTGAGACACCTTTCCATGGAGCTGGGAATCTTAATTCTGGGACATTTGTTTCTGCTAGTTATCTATACCTATCTATCCTCACTGCTATCTCACCTTCATGTTCATATCTTTTAATTATTAGATGGATAAAAATGTTGTAGGAACTTCTTATACTTCACTGAAAAGAAAATCTAATATCAATAGCACAGATGTTAATGTTCAGAATAACAAGGTAAAGCTTCTAGAGCATGTTACACATCCCTTGGGCAACATCATTAAGGAGCTGCTGATAACAACATCAGAAGCAGTGGTAAAGATGGGTGCTGATATTGGTAATGAGAATTTCTGGTCCCATGCCAGATCAAATGCACTCCAAAACACCACGGGAATGGTGTAAGGGTGGGTGATCTGGAGCATCTCTCCTAGAGCAGTACTTTTTTTACCTTTCGACCACAATTGAGCCTGGAACAGACCTCCAAGATCGTCAAGTCCAACCTATGACCCAACACCATGACATCAGCTTGACATCTTTTGCATATCTTCACAAGAAACATCTCTGAGATGGAAACAAACCTCCTTACTCCTGAAGCCTGACAAAAATATCAGTGTAAAATTAAAAGATTATGAAGCAGGTTTGTCTTTAGCCCTAGGAGACCATTTTCATCCACTGTTCTTTGGACTGGGATTACTGCCAGGCTACCACAAACCCTGCACACACAGCTGTAGAAAGGGTTTCTAACACTATCCGTAAGATTTAGCTCACAGAGGCTGGAAATGGGGATCTGCATGTGTCTATGCTTGGGAGTGGGAGCTCAAGCTTTCAGACAGTTGGGGTGTTCAGTGTCTCCTGCTCCTTCAGGAGGATGGTAGATCCTGCTCTCCAAGTGACACAGAATCAGAGAGCACTTACAGAGTAGGGTATCAGCAGCCACATCGATCCTTCTAGCTAAACAAGGACCTGGATGTGCACTCAAACATCAGCTCCTGATCATTCACATTGCTTAATCCATAGGGCTGGGTCCTTTTTTTCTAGACCCCTCTCCAGAGGCAGCTGACCCCATACTGCATGGGAATGTGTCTAGCTTGGCCACATCCCTGGCCTTCATTCAGTGCTCAGTGCAGTCATCAACAGTAAGACCAGTGGCTTCTTTGGGAGAAGGCTGACAAAGGGAGCAAGTGTTATTTACTAGCTTCCCAAGGGTGTGATTAGCCAAACCCACACTCATTAGGCTTGGGTTTAGAAGGCCATAAACATGCCAGACTTGAAAGACAGCTAATTGCACTGATGGTGAATTACCCTGAGCTCTGCTGTGATGTGATGCCTCTGCCTAACCTGTCAAGTTCTCCAGGAGTGTTAACCCTCGTATTGCATGGCTTTTGAATCTGATGTCTTAAATATATAACGTACATAGATACATTGCTTCATTTTCTTTTATAATGTTCTTCTGGAAAATATTTCCAGCAAATCTGTCTGAAATCCCCTGCCTCAGCACCATACCAGAATGATGCAATAAGAAGGCCAGCAGGATCCTGGCTTGTATCAGGAATA
>JANHGN010026571.1:26743-39017 GCA_024605025.1 Megaceryle maxima | reverse complement strand
GAGAGTGGTGAGGCCCTGGACCAGCCTGCCCAGGGAGGTGCTGGAGTCACCATCCCTGGAGGTGTTTAAGAAACAAGTTGATGTGGTGCTTCAGGACATGCTCTAGGAGCAGGCATCTAGGGGGCTTGTGTGTTGGTTTTTGGTGTTGTGTGGTTTTGTTTTGGTTTTGGTTTTGGTTTCCTTTTAGTGGTCAGGTATTTAGGTGTTTTTATTCTTGTAGGTTTGGTTGGACTCGGTGATCTACAAGGTCCTTTCCAAACACAATTATTCTGTGATTCTGTGATTCTGTAATATGAAGACCCTAACACACACAAGTGGGATGCTTTTCCAAGCCTGTGCCCATGTCCTCATTTGCTTTTATGGACAGCACATAGAGGAAAATAATGTGGTGGAGATACCAGATGATGACTCACCCAATTCAAACTGGTTGGAAAGGTTACCACAGGTTTGTCTGACTTCTTCACTGTCCCAGCCAAGAGGATAGAGGGCACAACCAGAGCCAATCAACAAACCTATGGAGAGAAAAGAAGATGGAAGTTTATACAAACAAATGCCATTACCTTAAATGCAGGCTGTCAGTTTGGAATCCAAGCATCCAACTGACATTTGGGGATCTCAGAGGATAAAAAAAAATCTCTTCTCCTAAAATCAGTAGAAAATTATTTGGACTTCTACTGCTGCATTCTGCTACACTGTTTTACAGCTGGTCTGTGGGCTGGTTCAGCACCAGAAGCCATCCTCAGCTTCTGGAGCTTCTACCTGAGAGCTTTTAGCCTCCCCTTCTGCTCTTCAGAACTGCTACATACACCGTTTGGAAAACTCAACGTGGGGTTAAATAGAAGCTGTGTTAATCACAGCATTTACAAGCTGATTGCTTCTGATTAATTAAAACAACAATCAACCAGCGTCTATCAAGGTTCTAGCAGGAAACATAAACTGACAGTTGTGCTAATTTGTTGTCATTTTCCTTTGTTTTTCACCTTTTTGGAAGCCAGGGAAGAATGGTTTAACGTTGCCTGCTCGATTCATACCACAGGTACACACTCCACAAAGCTTCCTCAAATCATTTCAGCTAAACCAACTGAGGTCTTCAGCCACTTACCTATTATCACGCTTGGCTTAACATTCACAACACGCTTTGCTTTCTCCAGCCCTCATGCTGCTCCAAACAGATGTGTTTTGGTTAAGCCTTTCCCCTCACAAGACCTTGCTGGGAAACACCCAATGGGCCACGATTATTTTGCAGAAATGGCATTTTTATCATATTGCATTCTCAGCTGTTGCTGCAGCAGCTGCCAAAAAGCGGGTGGAGCTGCCAAAGCTTCTTACCCCGACAGCCTAGAGAGAACATTTCCCTGTATGCTCCAGCATTTCAATGTTACCTCCTTTGTGTCAGATCTTATTTATAAGATTGGAAAATAATCACAATTCACAGAACAGGCTGGGTGTAGCTGACACTTTGCAGGCTGTAAGAGCAAGCAAGTCCTCAAGAAGTTTGCAGTGGTGCCTTTCACCCGTCAGGTAAAGCACAGGACGGGGACAAGGTTTCAAGCTCTGACACTGGTTGACTTTGGGCAAGTCCCTTGACCTCACACCATCACGCTTTTCCTGTCTTAACAATGACAGTAAGGACAATGTGCTCCCTGCAAAAGCACTTCTGCTGCCATTCTCCCAGTGCAGAAAAAGCCCTGGATGACCACACCCAGTGACAGAGGCACTTTGGACACTCCACCAGTCTTGAGGGTGATTCCATCTCAACTCCTGGGGCTAGCTATGCATTTCTACTGTCTCCATCCTCAAGTTGCCTAAGCTTCCTACATTTCTGACTCCCCTGTAAGATACAGAAATCACCTTATTGTGTTCTTGACTTGCTCAAAGACACACCTCAACAAGGTACTGAGAGTACAGAAGTGGTATCTCATCTTTCTCCAAGATTAATGCTCCTAAGAGCTGGTAGCAAAGCAGTTCAGCAACTCCTTTGCTGCTTCTCCAAGCACACCTCTGCCTCTGTTTAGGCCCAATATTAACTCCTTAGATCTTTTTCCACTGAGTTAAAATTTCTTCTTGCTATTCAAGTCTACATCTTCCCTTCCTCATCGAGCAGTCATTGTCTGCTCCTCTCTCCATATCTATATCACATCATGGCAAACAAACCCCCAAAGCAGCTCCGTCTTAGATAGTGTGTTCACCCAACAGCTGTAAAAGGAGAAAAGCAGTTAAGGTTGCATGAACACTAGGTATTTTCAGAACTTTGCCTGACCTGGATATGGTTGCTTCTAATGTCCTTGCCAATGGCTTTCACGGTACCATCTGATTTTTATCCTCAGGGGTGCAGAGCTGATGGCAGCTGGTAGACTCCATGTAAATGAGAGTCGCTTTTAATTAAATTCTCAGAAAGGATGTTTCTCAGATGAGAGAACTTAAGCCAAAACTGGGTCTACATTTGTTAAAGCCAGCATAAGACTCTGAAAAAAACCCGACTGATTCTCACTTGAATTGTTAAAGGAAGAAGGGTGTTGTGAAGTGATGACAGCACGGCTGATGTGCTAGGAATGGACAGAACTCAGTGGGGCAAGGAGGAACATCATCACTGGTGACAAGAATGGCTGGGGAAGAGCAGAAGAGTCCCTAGATGCCAGAGATAGCCTCACAGACTGGTGGACTGTGGCAGCCCCAGCCAGTCCTGCTGTGGTTCTGACCCCTTCCCATACTGGCTGTGATGCCCATGACCTGCCTGCTGCCAGCCCAGGGAGACCATAGCTCAGAAGAGAATCACCCTGTCTGGGCTGGTTTCAATCAACTTGAAGAGGCTTTCTGGGAGACCTCACAAATGCTGAGCGGGCTCCATTGCAAGGCGCAGGGAGATGTGTGCAGGAGAGATGGCAGGCTTGCAGTCACCTGCATTGGACCAGATGAAATGGAAGGCAACCCTTCCTCACAAACAGGTCCTGGGAAAGCCTCCTGTCCAATTCTTCCAGGAGAGCACAAACAGCAGCACTGCAGGCAAGTGAAAAGATATTAGCATAACAATGCTGCCACTCTAAACTCAGAACAAGCTCTTACTCAGCACTTGCCAATTACTCTCCTCAGGTGGCAAGAGTGTCTAGACCCCACTCCATTCACAGGGACCTGTTTGTTTTCATCTCTCTTTAGCTTTTGTTGCAGTAACAGGTTGTTTGGTTGGTTTTTTTTTTTCCCACAAATATTGCTCACAGCACTTTCCTCCCTCCAAACACAGCTCATCCTCTTCTAAACATCTGTACCTGTTCACTCTTTCTGCCTCCAATGATACACTGGAAACAGCGACTGCAAGCCTTAGCAATTTATCTCCATCCTTAGCCAGACCTCTTCATCTCCCTGTAACATCCTGTAGGTCCACCTGTGGAAGTCCAAAGCCCAATTCCAGTGAAAATAAATTCTAGGCTTCAGTCAAAAATTCATTGGCAATGTTAAATTGCTCCAAAGGAGCACTGCCTCAATTATATGTGGATGCTTGCCCTTAAAGCCAGTCCGCACTGTGTAATAACCAGCTCACAGCCTCACCATTAGCTGTGCCTCTGAGAAATAAATAAACCAACTAAGGCAAAACTAGTGTGCAATGTCAAAAACCCCCAGCAACAGCTGGCTCTCCAGGTGGGGATGGGTCTTAGCAGTGCTGAGTTTCATTTACAGAGTACCAGCCATCGAGCGCTGCAGCTTTTCTTATGATCACAGCCTGTGCTGACTGGGATGATGAAGATCAAAGGGGAACCTGCCACCTAATGCCAGTACGGCCGCATGGCCCCAAAGCACAAGTGGAAGTGTGTTTACATGCAAAGGACAAGGTATAAAGCCATGAGCAAGCTCAGCAAGCTTCATTTAGTGAACACAAAACCTGCCAGAGACCAAAGGTGATGTTGGAAGCACAGGGCTACACTCCCATCTGGCATAAAGGTTTATGTCTAGAAATCCTGATTTTGTCACTGGCCACAAGTCTTAAAGCTTTTGTTTTGACATCTCTTTTGCTATCAATGTTTTTCAGCTGCTTTTGATTCGCTTTCAAACATCTCCCTGTAGTGGTACAGGGTCTCTTGGGGATTTAGATCTATTCCCAATGCAGTTTGTTTCTCGGTATTTCTTGCAGGCAAGGTGTGGGCCAAACTCAGGGATTTGGTTTCAGTGTAAGACTTCCATGAAGACTTAGAGCTTCTAATCAGCAACAAAAAGATAAAAAAGCACAAGTTTGACTTCATTCCCTGAAGTAGGTATGTATGAACAAGTATGTGTGTAATGTCTGATTGCTTTCAGTGGGATTCTGCATGACCAGTGCCTCCGTCTGCATGGGCAGGGAAGTTGGGAACTGACATTTCAGCTCCTTTATGTTATGCACTAAAAGTGAGGAGTGTCCCCCCAAAGTCTGTGGTGCTAATAGGACTTAGACAAAAGACCCTCAGCCCCTTCTTTGCCTTCTAATCAAAACCTGATTAGAACCTTTTGACCTTGCCAAAACAATTAGACTGCATACTATAACTGCTAATAATTCATACATGCTCACAGCCAATTTGCTTAACCACAGAGAATGTAGATCCTGCTGAACAGCTGCAACCTCCATTTAAAGACCTAAGGTAAATCCAGAGCTGCAAACCCAGCGGAAATCTTTAAGGCAATTTGGCAGCTTCAGTAGAGAGCAGTTGCTGGATGAGCTCAAGAGTCACATCCTGGCCTGCCCTGTAGTTCTTCTATCTACCCAGGACACCACACCCATCTTTACAGTTGCTTAAAATGCTTAGGATTCCTAAAACATTTCTTAAGAAAAGAAACCAAACCACCGTGCTGTAATTTACCATCATCTGTCGTCTCTCATTATCCACTGCACTCACTGGAAGAAAGAGAAAGGGGAAGGAAATGTGCGGGTCCATAAACGGCACCTTCACAAAAGGAGCTGCAGCTCTGAGGTGTGAGGGAGCCTGTCAGTGGGGCAGAACCAGTCAGTGGGGCAGAACCAGTCAGTGGGAGGGAACCAGTCAGTGGGAGGGAACCAGTCAGTGGGGCAGAACCAGTAAGTGGGAGGGAACCAGTCAGTGGGAGGGAACCAGTCAGTGGGGCAGAACCAGTCAGTGGGAGGGAACCAGTCAGTGGGGCAGAACCAGTCAGTGGGAGGGAACCAGTCAGTGGGAGGGAACCAGTCAGTGGGGCAGAACCAGTAAGTGGGAGGGAACCAGTCAGTGGGAGGGAACCAGTCAGTGGGGCAGAACCAGTAAGTGGGACAGAACCAGTCTGTGGGATGGAACCAGTCGGTGGGACAGAGCCAAGCCAGCAGCAGAGGTGCTGCTGTTGTGGATGACAGGCCACACACCAGTGGAGGTGTTGGCATGGTCAGACACCAGTTCTTCTGGAGCAGTTCTGTGTTCAGGAAGGAAAGGGGCTCCTTGCCCTGCTCCGTGAAGCATTGCTATTGCAAGTGCTGTGTCTGGCTCGATGCACTAGTGAGACATGCAGGAGAGAGCCCCAGGGCTGATTTCATCCTGGAATTAAGGGCTTGGCTTCAATATTTAACAGGGTCCCGTTTAACCACTAAGCTCTTTGTGCTGTCTGTGCAGAGAGCTGGATACCTTCAAAAAGTGAGCTAAAACCATCCTATGTGCTAAGTGAGGAGCTGCTCAGACCTGCAAAACAACAAACCACGGGGTCAGAGGGTGCATGCCTCAATAGTAAACTACCCAGAGGAATCCTTGTCCATCCCAGGCTGCCTTCCCTGTCACTCTTGTTGTGACTATAATGTGTGATCACATTTCTGTAACACTTAGCACTTGAAAGATGAGCTTGTCTGTATGGAGTGGAGTTTGTGATTGAAAATAATTGCATGTAACAGGTTCTGCATATGGTGGATGCTGCAGGGAAGGGACAGTAATTACATTAGTGGCTTGGCACAGATCGAGGTTTCATCTTTGAAGTGATAAAGAAATTATTTGTGGCATGTAGCAATCAGCTTACTCCAAGAGGTAAAATATTATTAGTATCTCCAAGAATGGCTTCGCTACGGGCAAGTCTCAAACAATAAATACAGAAGGATTAATAAACCAAGAGACATTCACCAGATTTAGCCATGAGCAAAATGACTGCACCCGGAAAGACCAAGACTGCTGGGCTAAAGTCAATGCATAAAACAGGGAGCTTGCAAATCCCTGTGGTGGGCAGTCCTCGGACTGCTGCTGTGGCTTTAACAGGAGCCTCCACCCAAAGATCTGATGTACCTTAAGTAACCCGTGTAGACATCACACCATAAATTAACTGTCTGTAACTGTCCTGACAGTTCATAGCTAGCAAGTCCTGGTTTACAGCCTCAGCACTTTCTCTCACTTGTTGAGGTCACGGCGTGCCCCCAGTTGCTGTATGGTTCATTCTTGTTTTGCTTCAGCCCATTTGATTAACGAATCCTCAAAAGCCTGTTAAACAAAGCCAAACCTTCCTCAGTGCCCTTCCTTCTCCCTTGCATAGGGTAAACCTAAGCACACGATTCAGATAAATCCGATGGAGAAAACCATCAATGAAGAGAGGTAGTAAATGAGAGACTTAGCTTTGGATTCAGCCTCAGAGTCCTGCTGCTAGAAAATTCATTTTCAAATGGTAAGTAAAGCAATGGTGCCTTTCCTTGATTATGGGCTTTTTAAGAGCTTTCTGCACAGGCACTGGAAATTGTATTCTATTTTTGTATATCCTCAGCTCCAGTCACAGTTATACCCTATGGATGCACTGGAGGGGACTGCCTGGGCACCAGAAAAGGCCTCCTTGGCCAGCTTAGAGGGTGCTGTAGTGGTGGGGACTGGGAAGCCTCTCAAGCAGGAAGGAGCCCAGTGTCATTGTGAAAATCCAATTTGTATTTTCACTTAGAAAAAGAAAAGGAATGGGTCAGGCTTGATGTACGTACTGCAGAGAGAAAACAAACCAGAACTGAATGTGTCTTTTGTACAGTCACTTTGTAGTGAGAAAAATCTTCTTAAAAATGCTTCCTCCTTTCTTTCTCCCATCTTTTACTTTTTTTCCCCTTTCATTTTTGGACCTGACCAAAAAGAAAGTGTGCCTTTTTTTTTTTGCCTTTTTTTTTCTGCTAGGCATTTCTAATGCATACTGCTCATCTGACAGATACTCAGGCCATCTGGAGAAGCTGACAGAGAATAATTTGGAAGTCATCTCTTTCAAGACCATTTTAATGATGATTTTTCCTTTCACATTTTTTTCTCTATTAGCCCATCTGAATCTTCAAGGATGATAGAAAGTTTTTGCATTCCCATCTGTCACTTGAAGGTACAGCAATTTCTACAAGCAAAACAAAACCACTTCTTAGATGTAGCACAGACTTAGACTCTCGGGTTCTTGTGATTTAAAACCTCCCCTCAGTGTAACAGTTTTAAAGCATTTACCTGCTATAAAAGTGGGTCTAAAGCATGAAAGTAAAATTGAGCTGGCACATGAAGTTGTCTGCTTCAGACAAACCTCAGCCAACAAACAATGGGGTTAAAGAAGATTTGGTTAAAAGCAGTGATGTGAACCAATTCAGCAGACACAGCTTCTGAAGTCCCTGTTCAAGAAACAATCCACGAGCTGCAACCAAGCAGCAGCTGCAGAGTGCTAGAAGTGTGTCAGAGCAGGTTCACACGAACTCCAGAGCCTTGGCAAAGCAGCAGGACCCGATGGAGCAAAAAGGGGAGTCAGGGGAGCAGGGCCATGCTGGCTGCAGGCAGCCTGGCTCCCATGCCTGAAGGAGTCCAACCTCTATTCAGTTTGTGAGGGATGTTGTCTTTATATCAGCAGCTTCCAGCTCTTCACCTAGAAACATCCCTTCTTTAAGGTCACACTCCTACTGCTCCTCTTGACATCACTGCTCTGTTCTTTGGTTTTTCTGTTGCTCTTCCATTAGAGAAATATTATCTATCACACCAGTTGTAGTACCTGTTCCTCAGAAACACAGGCACACAGCTGATCTAGGCTTTTATGAGGCTTAAATGTGAGCTCAACACTTTGGGCAACAGTTCTCTGTTAACAGTCACTGAACGTGGGGCATTTGACTGATTGCTTATTGAGCCTGAACTGAAAGTGCATCGTTTGTGAGAGGGTTCAACTGCCTACAGTGTGAACAAACTCCCTTGTCCTGGTGTCCAGGCAGAGGTCACCACAGGCACACAGACAGAAATTACATTTATGCTGCTTGAACTTGCTTCCCACTCTTCCTCACAAGGGTCATAGCATAGGAAACAGAAAGTCAGTTCTGGGCTTCACTGAAGGTCAAGGTGTTTCTGCTACAGCAGGACTTTAGAGGGACTGTAGACACAGAGCAAAATGAAACATAAGAAAAAAATAACCAAAAAAGAGGTAATAAAATGCTGCAACCTTCAGCTTTGCAGATGCTACATCTAGTAACACTGCTTCATCTTAGGCTTGATGGAAACTACTCATGAGTCTTCAGCCAAGGGCAGAACCTCACCACCCTCCCCTGCTAGTTCTGACATCCAGGTTTTCATTCAATACATTTGGCTTTGCTCAGGCCCTCACTTTATGACTGTCAAGCCCCATCCCTCAAATGAGACATTTTGTGTTATTTTGGGTTACCCCAAACCATGAGCACTCACTGCCTGGCAGCTGCTTGGCTCCGAACCCCAGCAAAGAGGGTGCCTCCTGCCTGCTACCTCTTCCCAGAGCTCTCAGAAAGCAGGGCTGGTGGCAGAGGAAGACTAAAAAAGGCACTGCAAATTCCTGCCAGCATCCAGCAGAGCAGAGTATTGTGTCACAGGAGAGTCACAGCCCTCACTTTCTCCCTGACTGTGGGCACAGGGCAGCAGAGGGTGCAGATGGGAGTATTCTGCAGATGAAGCACCACTTTGCTCTGATTTTCATTTGATTAGAGGTGGTGTGCTCATTACTACAGAGGTGCTTCAGGCTCAGAGAGGGAAACTACCCCATCCAGAGATGCTATATTGCTACCCAAAAGCTAATGGCTTCATTTGCTCTATCTGGCCCTGGGCATTTGTAAAGCAATACTGAAGGCTTCAGAAAATGAGACTGGGGGAAACCAGAAAGAAATGGTGAGGTAGGAAGAGTGGAGAAATTAAACACAGAGATGATACTAAATGGAAGTGAATTAGTAAGAGCCATTTGGTAAAAAGACGTGATAGGGCTGTGGCAGCTGCTGCTGTGGAAAGGAAAGATCCAGCACCAATTTCAAAGACCTGCAAAATAGGTGTTAGTGCAGGGAGTTCCAGGAGGCTGCAGCTCCCAACAGTTCCAACCCCTGAAAATCACCCCTGAAAGTACTTCTTGTAACCAGATTTTATAAAGCAGCAGTAATCAGGCTCCACAGTCTGTTCAGGTTGGCACTAGTTATTAAGAAATCCAAGAGTTTAATCCTATTTTGTGTATGAAGTAGGAGTAATATGATCTTTGAGAACTAGTTGAATTACAGCGTGTAGCTGGAGATTTCATTGGAAACTCCTTCATTACCATTTATTATACAGCACTATTCACATGCAGGGGGATTTAGAGAGATCCAAGGAAAACAGGTACCTGCCTGTGCAATTTATATCTTACTGGTTATGGTCAAGTGAGTCTAAGGCTGGCCCCAGAGTCAACATGGAGGGTGTCAGGAGGACACACCAATTGCTTGATTAAGGAATGAATATTCACTGAAGCAGAGACTCCAGACTGGTTCCCTTACCACCAGGTCACACAGTCCCTCCTACGTTTTCATTCTCTCAGCCAATGACTATACAAGTATTGGCTACCAAGTAGAACATCCTTCACATAGAAGCTCCACAGTTCCCAAGGGTTGAGAAACCAAGGTTCATACTGGGGGAGGGTGTGTGTAAAGAAAGCTTTTGCCACTTTCACCATGGTTATTTCTCCCAGCCATAAGTGTTAGGTGCAGACAATTGGACACGAGAGATTCCAGCACCACCAGGTTTTCTCCTTTGAGCTCCCTGCAATATGTACTGGTTATGTGCCTATGGATGAGCTAAGTACTGAGACTGCAAATCCTCCAGTGTTTAGACACGAGGCACAGCATTAAGTAGTCTGGATAAGCCCAGATTTGGCTGCTTTTGTTTGCCTAAAAGGGTTCTTGGTGGAATGAAAGTAATTATTGCAGGGTTAGTCTTGCTTTAAGTGGAAGGTTAGACTACATGACCACTCAGTATGCTTTCCAACATGAAAGACTTCAGGAATCTTTTCTTCATCCTTCTGGCATCTCAGTTTAAGACAGCTGGGGCTGAAGTCATGTGAATAGGACTACTTGCACTTCAGCTGCCTTTACTGCTCCAGAACAGCATATGTCTTCCTTTTTAGGTGCCTCAGATGACCCAGGACGTATCAAACTTAGGGAGATGCCTCTACAGTGAGCAACTGAGTTGAGACCATTGAAAGTACAATGAATGGAGTCTAGGAGATATTCTTCTCATCCTAAAGAATGCATAAACATAGGTCTATGACTAGGACACATGTAAGGTCACCTAACTCAAAGACAGCCACATGGGACTGGCAGACATAAAACGGAGCCAGTAGGGAAAGCCAGATGCTTCTGGACTAGCAGCTGCAGATGGGATGGCCAAAGGCATCCTGAATGGCACTAGACACTCATAGGTCTAGTGCTTCACTGTCAGTAACAGCTCAGAGTGGGATTTCGCCACCCAAACGCATCACCTTCTGTCAGTTTAAGTGTTGTTCAGAATCTTGCTTGTCCTCCAGCTGCCTCTCTAGAGCAATGCAAGTTTCCTCCAAGTCCTCTGTCATACCTGTCAGCCCACACAGAGGTCTTGCAGACCCTAGGGTATCTCTAACAGTTCAAAGCATCAAGCTTTAGCCTAATGAGTTTCATCCTAGATATCTATTGATCTTAATGTGAGCTTAGAAACCTACCTCAAGGGAAAATATTTGTATTGTAAACACCTTAAAAAGTGTATGAATCAGTAATTGAATCTGGCCCAAAACTACCTACACTTCAGTTTATTCCTTATCTGCTACCCTTCTACCTTCATTCTGCCCTTAAGATGCAAATGTCTCAATTCCTGCCATGAATTCTGCTTTCCTTTATGGAAAATGAGCTGAATGTTAGGGAAGAAGAGAAGATGAAAGGAAAAAATGTCTTGCTCCCAAGTGTAAACCTATACGCTCCACTTGAAAAGGAAGTTATTTCTATAGAAAAATGTTACAGCTTCAAAATGGCCTTGATCTGCCTCAATTGTTATCATCGAGCTAGAGCATGCAAGAGTAGCTTTGGTGAGTCTCTGCGTTATTCCTCCCAGAGTCTGTCACACAACAAAATGATTGACACCACTTGTTCTGAAACGGCCATGGTCCAGTTAAAGGCAGAGTGAATCTGCAGAGTGGAACTGAAATGCTTGAAGAACTCCAGAAAACACTCTGAAGTTTGACTGTCAGCTCATTTTTGTTTGGCAAGCCATGATCACTGCTCGTACATTATAAATGTTACGGGGAAAAAAAAAAACAAAAAACAAATAAAAGCCTGAGTGTTATCACATGCCATCAGATTTCTTTATGTGACAACCCATCTGTGTGCTCACCCCGTCACTCTGTGGCTCAGAATTAAGTGCTTGGTAATTCAAAGAGTCTAGAGCAGCATATGGCATATGACATAATGTATTTAAATAGAAATCACTCCATTAGAAACACAAGGGTGCCTACTGTAATTAATAAAAGGTAGTTTAATAACTAACTTCCCAAAATACATAATTCTTTATGTAGTCATAGTAGATAAGGCCTATTCCTTTTCATTAATATGCATTTCAATAACAACTGGAAACTGGACAAAACTAGTCAAGAGACTTTGCAGAAGCTCCATGCTTGAAGGATTTCCCAGTATGGGAATTGATCTCATGAAGGACCATGAGGAGGGAACGAAGGAGATATATCCTGTGTCAGTGAAGATGCCTAAACAGAGAAATGGATAAATGCCCAGGCCCTCATCTTTTCAATACAAACTGGGCAGACTGAGGTTGTTATAAGCACTAAAGGAAAGTCTGCAGCAGCCTGGATGCCTGAGCACTGCTCTTTCTGGGGTGCATAAAGAAGAGTGTGTCCAGCAGGTTGAGGGAGACTCTCCTTCCCCTCTGCACTACTGAGACCACAGCTGGAGGGTTGGGTCCAGTTCTGGGATCCCCAGTTCAAGAGGGACAGGGAAATACTGGAGAGAGTCCAACAGAGTGCTACAGAGATGCTGAAGGGACTGGAACATCTCTGTGCTGAGGAAAGGCTGAGAGCCCTGGGGCTGTTCAGCCTGGAGAGGAGA
>JANHGN010026571.1:0-19409 GCA_024605025.1 Megaceryle maxima | reverse complement strand
CTTGATGGGGCTCTGAGCAACCTGCCCTAGGTAGAGATGTCCCTGCTTGTGTAGGGAGGTTGGACCAGGTGACCTCTGGAGGTCCCTTCCAGCCTAAACCATTCTATGATTCTATGATTTATGTCTCACCAGGGAAACACAGCTACACTTAGGAGCTCTCCTAGAACAATTGTTTATACATACGAAGACAACATCGCTTCCCAACACTACACAACAATCTTCTGTCCCATCATATTAACCAAAGACTCAGCTTGCCCCCATCCTCATGTTCACCAAACACTACACTGTGAGGACTAACACC
The DNA here is from genome assembly GCA_024605025.1 of Megaceryle maxima. Lineage (NCBI taxonomy): Eukaryota > Metazoa > Chordata > Aves > Coraciiformes > Cerylidae > Megaceryle > Megaceryle maxima. The sequence goes on along the minus strand of JANHGN010026571.1, from coordinate 19,108 downwards.
ACAAAACACCACCTTCAGCATCCCCAGGGCACAGCAGCCTCCTCTGAAGCACAACAGCTCACCGCTGCCTTTGGGAAATGCTCCATGCCAGTAGCCATGGCCACACAGAGAGCTGTGCAATGAGGCTTCTTTTTCCCTCGGGTTGATTTGCAGGTGCCCCAGCTCACCACGTGCAGCTGCACTAACAGGCAGAGGTGGTGACATGAGGGTCATTCAACAGGACTGCTCCTCCCCAAGGCAGCCTGATCTTATGCTGATTAATGGGCCACAAGATAGGACTTTGTGGTGAGTCTCATGGCACAGCTGAGCAGATGCAATCTTGTGCCATCTCGGAAAGGGATAGTCAGATACTCTATATGTTCCCAGCTACATCTTCTTACCCACTCCTTGCCTCTTGTGCAATTTCAGGACAACACGAACTAGTTCAGGGAGCTACACTGGCAAAAAAAAAAAAGATATAAAAAATCACAGCTTTTATAGGGTTATTATTCTGCTGGCACTAAGTCTCCAAACCAGCATGCTGATGTACCTGCCATGTCAAGGGCAAAAGGCCACCTCCTCCCAACTGGCCAGTAAATCAACTTGGGCAAATTACCAAACCCTAGTCCAGTTCAGTTTGAGCGCTCCACGCAACAACCCAAAGAGGTCAGAAGTCCAGTCTAGATACATCAAGGGAACAAAGGGTATCCAAACAGTGGTCTGACACCTGACCAAGTCCCAGAGAGGTGGGCAGAGCTGAAGAGACCTGCAGTGGCTGCCCATGGCTGAGCATGGCTGTGGAGCAACACGGTAAATGGGGCTGGGGAAAAAGTCTTAGAGACAACTCCTGAGAAATGAGACAAAGAGGGTGACAAATGTGACACTGAGGGATATTCAGAGATATACGAAAGAGGAGCAGGATGAAAGCTGAAAGCTGAAGGAGCACAAACTTTCAAGAAGATGGGAATAGCTTCTATATTAAAGGCAGTTAAAAGGCCACGGAGGAAAAGATTGTGATAGAAGCCATAAACTTAGATTACTTGCATCAATAAGGGAGAATAAACTGTTGTGTAATACGAAGGGGCCCTGCAGTCAAAAGGCAATTGGTGTTGGAAAGAGGTTTCTTAAGAGATAATCCCTTCTCAGTTCTCTGATACACAGCCTTGCTACTGTACTTCTCGCCTTCGTGGGTTACAATGATCAGCCTAACTGCCTAATAAGCATCATTCTGTCTGTCATCAGAAAAGGAGTTCATGACTGCAATAAAAAGCTTGGATGCAATTCAGCAATCCAAAACGCCATGGCTCTAATTTATTCATTCATTTCAGTTTTCAGTGGTGCAGTGACACTGGCCACAATAGTATTACATGAGGCTGCTTTAAGTATCCAGGAGAGCTCAGGGAGCGGAAAATTCAATTCCCATTGCCATGGTGAGTGATGTATACCACCAAAGAGAGCTTAACTCCCAGGGTAAGAAGGGTGGTCTCCCTGCAATATTCTTTTTGAGCACAGGCACTGTACTGACAAAGAGCATTATCAAAACTCAGAACTCATTACTCTGACCGGGGCTGAAGATCTCTCCAAATCTCATTTGGGTGGAAGCTCCTCCCAGCAAGCAGCAGTACTGAAAATATACCACTGACAATCATCACCTAGATTTATTGTAGAGCCTTTTAAAAGTCCTCTGCAAAGCCGTGCAAGGGCAGTATTTTCTAATTCCTTATGAACTGTCACACGATGGGCCTTCTGAGGACTCCCCTGTCATTACCCTGCCACTTAGCTGACACTAATTCAACCCATTTTGGCTATTTCCTAAATGCAGAATGGCATGGGAACATCAACAACTTACCTTATTGCCTCTTCCCACCATGAAAAGGAATTGGGTGGACAGTTTGCAACCTAAAGTCCCCGCAGTAGGTACAGTTTGTCTTTCTTCTGCAGAGCCATGGTAAAAGGTGTCTCTGACACCCACCTTCCAGTGCTTGCTGTGACATGGTGCATCAAAGCACCACTCAATACCAGGATTCACCGCGTGCCTACAGCCTATGGCGCAGTGAATTAGGAGGGAGCTGCTTTGTACCCAGCTTTACATAGCTCCTGACAGGCCTATGAACACAAGTCAAGATAATGTTATTCATATAATTGTAAAAATAACAGTGGCTTGCAAGTGTTTACATGTTCAATTATATATAAGTCTTCCCCAGTGAGTACATCTGTCTCTTTTTGCTTTTCTCTGTCAGTCAAAATGCCTCTTGAAAGCAGAAGGTGAATGCTGCAAATGAATGATGAAGATGAATGTCAGGAAAATTCTCTTGCCAGCAGGGTCCATAAAAAAAAAAAAAAAAAAAAAAAAGTGGGGATGGAGAAATTGGGATTTGTATTCTCTTCTGAAGGGTTCTCTGGGCTGGAATTGCCTCAGTTTACAGCTTGCCCTTTTAAGAAGCCCTTTTGCTTTGGTGAATGCTATGCAATGATTTTTTCTCTCCAGCATTTGAAATCAGGGACACCACTTGGTCTGTTACCACTACCTAGAGTGAATCCCCCAGCCAGACCTCTTTCCTCAGAGAGATGATGCTTTTAGCAGCAGAGCCATAATACTGATGCCTTTTGATAAGAGTGGAAAGAGATAAAGGTGGCACAGTATTTTACTAAAATACCAGCGTGGATCGGAAGGTAGGAGTGAGCTGCCTGCAGGAACAATCTGCCTCATACCAACAGGAGGGGCAACAAAAGCAGGTCAAGGTAAGTCAAACTGGTTTGCATTTGTGGCAGATGAAAAGTTTGCCACAGGGCTGTTGATATGGGGCAACTAAACCCCTGCATATTTAACAGTCAATGTGATTCCTGATTTTCATGGGTATTTCCAGTAAGTCCATTCTGCAGCCTCCAGGGTCATCAGAGAGGGGCTGACTTCATGCAGAGCCTGTGGAAGACAAGTGATTTCTATGTCCCCTTGTAACTGCTCAGTTTTCACTCATTTTTCCCCAGCTGTTAAAGAGGAGATATGAAACTGGCTGATCTATTTTAGATCATATTATGAATCTATTCTAAATCTAACAGCATTTTCCAGATGAAATGTCAAGGTGGAGGTGTCCAGGAACAGGCTGACTCAGTCCTTGCACGAGGGGCTGGTATTGGGCACCGATGGCTGCTACTTATTGGCAAGGAATCAAATGCTTAAGACATTTCCTTAGCAGGTAGTCATGAAAAACTCCACTTTTGGCCACAGTAGAAAAAAAAGAAAATGATCACAAGGTTTCTTGCCTTAACCTGCCTTTTTTTTTATTTTAATAAGACTGATTTTTCCTGAGTTTCTGTGCAGAAAGATATTAGTTGACACATCGCAGGTCTGCCAGCACAACTGATTTAATACAGATGGAAGAAGTTAGGGATGAAGAGTAGAAAAAATAAGACATTAATATAGAGTAAATCCTATTTCACTTCCTGGGAAGAATATTGCTTTCTCCAGGAAGCACATGAAATGCTTATGTCAGGAAAAAAACCAAAAAGATCCAAAGATTTTATTTGTGGGTTTCCTTGCTCACCTCACAGGTTAAATAAATAAATAAATAAAAAGAGTTAATGCTCCGATTGGCATCGTCAAGGAGATTATTGTCATCCTCTTATGGATGTGGAGCATGGCAGCACTGTTCCTAAGAAGCAGCAGTCTTCAGGTAGTGCCAGGGATGGGACAGGCTTGGAGAGCAGCCCTGCCCTCTGCCTGGTGAAACTGTGGGTAGCTATTTGATGGGCAGAGTTAAATTAGGACAAATCACTGCATCAAAGCCAGGCAAGAAATAAAAGTGCAGATGAGGAGCAATAGCTGTGTGACCAGTTTGAGGAGATGTTGTAGTATGTGAAGGGGTTGGGTTAAATTTTTGCCTAAACTCGTGGGAGAAATGAGTGATTTTTGGGGGCATTATTTTGCTAATTATTTAAATGCAATGTTTATTATTGCATTAAACAATAAGCCTACAGTCTTTGTAATGGAAGAGGAAGATATTTGCTTGGTCTCAAGCAGAACACCCAAGCACAGTCAGGTCCCCAGAAGTTCCTTAGGGAATAAATTGCTCCCAGCAGCTCACTCCTTCTGTCTTCCTTGCCCTCCCCCATTCCTATATTGAACTTCCAGCAGAGAATGGAGTCTTTGTTACCACGCAGGCTGTTGGTGAACTACAAACCACTCCTGCAGCCTCATGTGCCCCCATGGACCACGCTTCAGCCCAGCAGTGGGTGAAAATAGAATCACAGAGTCAATTCAGTTGGAAGAGACCCTCAAGATCATCAAGTCCAACCTTGTTCCCAGCCCTAGCAAAACCCCTAAACCATGTCCCCAAGCACAACATCAACCCAGCTCTCAAACACCTCCAAAGATGGTGACTCCACCACCTCCCTGGGCAGGCTGTTCCAATGCCTGACATCCCTGTCAGTAAAGAAATTCTGCCTGCTCTCCAGCCTGAACCTCCCCTGGTTCAACTTCAGGCCTTTTCCTCTTGCTCTATCCCTAATATAAAATAGCCCCAGTCCATCCTGCCACCAGGATCAGGACCCAGAACTGGCCTGTGCCTGTGTCTGGATATCTTTCAGGGCTCTTCCTCATAGAAATGGGCTGGGGATTTACAGCTGTTGAGGTGGTTATCATCAGGGGATTTAAAGCATTCCTATGAGGAAGAATGGGTTTAATGGATGTTCTTTAATTTCTAGGGTCTATCTCAATCATATGTAGTCCAGTCTAGGTGATACACTGGCAGCCAAAATGTGAGAAGAAGTAGAAGCCATGGTGACACTCAAGTGTCTCATTAATGGAGTTTATTTTTTTCTTCTGATCTACCTGAGGACATTAAAAAATTGCATTGGATCCTAATTTCCTTTTCTATACATGAAAATTGCTGCGAGGGGTACCTGTTATGAAACCCAATTACACTACTAATGCATCTGGAAGTCTAACTTACAGGCACATTTTCAGATACCAGTCAGAAGGATTGAAATACAGTCATATTACAGCTGTCAGGAGAACATACTGTGGAGCCAGTTTTTACACTGCAGTAGCTTCAAGGATTCAATAGCAATAAGCTGGACCACAAGGCTGGAGAAGCTTTTGTCAAATTTCACTGCGCTTTGGCACATGCCAGCATTAAAAAAGGGATCACAATGGTTCTCACCAATGGCTGGCAACAGATGCCACTGTTTGGTTATTGAGGTTTTATTTCCAGGAAGCATGTAAATCCTCTATTTTATCAATGCATCTCCTCTTTATACTATGAGTGACAGATGGAGTAAGTGGAAATTGCATAATAAAACGAGCAGAAGCTGGTATCTGAATTTGTTCAGACACTGATGATTATCTCGTGCTTTGAACAACAGACATCTGCATGCTTCTTGTTAAAGCAGGAGTCTTTGAACTACCATGTTACGCCTGCAAGTTTTCCTAAGTTTTCCAAATAAAATAACTGGTTTAACCACCAAAACCTCAGTTTTGTGGTATCTCAATGAAATTAAACGGGCTTGACTTCTCAGGACTCACTGGCTCCTTTGCATTAATATCAAAGTCCCACAAAGGAAAACCCACTGTGGGATTTATAGCATGTAAACAGTCAAAGTAATCCAGAGCTCAGTGAGAGATTAACACAAAAGAACAGAAAGGTGCAAAGCACAGTTTAATTAGATCATTATATTCCACAATGACCAGAACATGGATTATAAAGATTCATCTTTATTAAAGTCCTGGACTATGCTTATTAGAGAGATGATATTCCCATGTAATACCAAGTTCACTGAGTAATAAAAATAATAATAATAATTATTACATATATTATTAAATATTGTTGCATATATTATTATATAATAATCAAATGTACTATTATTACATGGCCCAGATCCAGTGTGATCACCTTATTCAGGGATGCACTCGTGCTTTACTTTCCCAGCACTCAAAAGCAGTGAGTAGAAATAATTTAGCTAAAGTAAGAGCTGGTGTTTAGAGACAGCAGAGAGAGAGAGAGAGACAGAAACACATTTGAATATGACCAGAGTGTTCTAAACCAGATCTGCTTACACTGGACCTGGGCCTAAGTTATCATCACTCATGAAATCCAGCTGGGGCTGTGATCACTGGCTGATAGGCAAGGAGTTTACTCTTACTTTCTCCATCTCTCAAGGGCTGTAGGCTGCTGGGGCTGGTCAGTCAGGCCAGCCCACAAGCTAGGTGGGCTTGCTGGGAAATTTTAAGAAGAAAGCTGTTCTTCAGAATAGTTATATCAAACTATTTTATATCAAATATCATATTTTATATAAAAAAAACCAATATCACAAAAACCAGATACTGTTTGAGAAGGAGTGATGGGAATAAAAGTCAAAGGGATGGCTGGAATAAGAATGTTTGGAAACTAGGAAATGCAACTTTTGTGAGATGAATAGCAACGAGATGTGAGATAACTGGCGTGAGTTAGCCAGGATGTGGAATGATGGAGAGCAGAGTTAATATGGGAACTTGTGGAGGGATTGCAGGAACAAGGGATGAGCACAATGTATCTATTCAGTAGATCAATAAAGAGTCAAGAAAGCAAAAAAGCAAAGGATGTTTTTCTTGCTCAGAGAGATAAGTGAAATGCAGTTGTCTCAGGAATATTCACAGGCTTAATTGTGCTCTATAATAAGCCCCATGTCAGGATACAGGGGCACTGCATAGTGGGTGACCCCATCATCCACCTCTCCAAAGCTTTAAGCCTTTCCTGGGCCATGTTGCTCCCCTTAGCACCAACTCTGCACAGTCCTGGGGGGAACCATCTACCCAGAAGCCTTCCCAACAACTTCTAACAACCCTGCTGGTTCAGGAGTACTTTTAACTGATCACAGAGTCTCTTTCTGCCTTATTCACCATTCCTTAACTCCATTGAAATGGAGGAAATTATTTCTAATGCACATAAAATTCATGCCCTGAGCTTCTTCAAAGACCCCAGCAGCTTAGTTGCCAGGAATCACCCTGTTACGACTCATTATGAAACCTGTAAGGTTGCTTTTTGTTTATCAGTGAAAGATCAAAACCTTCTTTACAAGACTCCCTTTGTGCAAGACCACTTGGTGGACTGAGCAGTCGCATATTGTGACACCAAGATTTTCCTGAGACCACTTTTTTCTTGTCATAGAGTATTAACTGCATTTGTACAATACAGAAATACCTTATTTTCTGCATGGCTTTGTTTCCAGCCACATTATCAGGCAGAAAAAAAACCCCACTTATCATTCACAAATGTCAGTTCTGAAAAATAATTCTAAGGCACAATAAATCATACGACAAAAACGCTCTAAAGAAGGCCCCTCACTGCTTCATTCATGCCCTGGAGCTTGCTGATCATTACACATAAAACACATGCTTATTCTAATAAAACACATTCAGATTTTATGGCACAGTATCTTGAAATCACTCAGAAACAACCCAGAAATGTCATTAGTGGGTGACTGTGCCATGTGAATTATAGCTTTTGCCCAGTGTATTATTTCATACTCTGAGAAATCTGATCTGCTCAAATCACAATTATTTTCATTTTCATCTGAGCATTAACCCTGCTCCATCTATGGGTGAGTGACTAACCTGGCTCCAAGTTCATTCCCCTTTGAGAGCAAAGCACACGCCAGCACATTAGGAAAACAAAAAGCCAGTCTCTGTTTCATGTTAAGCTGAAAACAGCTGGTAAAATAGTTTTTGTTATATTTTGTTATATTTGGTGCACCCTGCACAGCTACTTTGAGATATCAGGGCAAACACCCATATTTCAGAGGAAAAAAGGGTAATAATGTGTTATTTTCTCACTTGGCAAAGAAGATGCTAAATAAATCATGCGAATTATTCGGTGCTGAGGGACAGGTTATATTTGCTCTCTGCTCAGTCTGACATGACTTTAGTACATACAGCAGTGAGAAAAAAAGACTTTCTTAATCTCTGAGGTATGGCTTCTTCGATATTGATTGTAAATAGGGTTTTTTAGGTGAAAGGTCAGAATCTGGGGCAGCTGGAGCGACTGTAAGGAATGACAACAATTAAATCAACATTTCCATCATCATAAAGCTTCCTCTACAACTGGGCAGGTCTTGCCCATCCTTTTCCTTCCTGCATCTTTCCAAATGGTGTGCTGGGACAAACGCTTGCGTTGGCAAATCTCTCCACATCCTTATGTCACCCCAGAAGTCTCAGGGGGCTGGATGCTCACCAGTGATCCACATAAGTGCAGCCAAATCCTGCTGAAGGGAGCGTGTGCAGCATAAGCAGCCTTCCCCTGGATATTTATGACTCCCTACTCAGAGCTCAGGTCAGACAAAAGTTATGATACCTGAAAGTACTCTATCAGAATAGCAATAAACATTCACTAATGCCACAGAGCGCCTGACTTTCATGAAGCCTTTCTGCACAGGCACTTTAAACAGAGGATTACAGTCCCCTTGATGTAGCATAAATCCTGGGTGACGTGTTGTATGCCATGAATCAAATCTATGCTCCAAGAGCTGCCACCAGACAGCGTCTGGCTCCTGAAGGTAAGAAGAGGGCAGCACAGGATGAACACCCCTCTCCTGCCTCATGCTCAATCAGCATCAGAGCTACGAGGCCATCAAGCTAATCAGCACCGTAAAAACGTGCTTTCAATGTCTCTATCATGTGACAGCAATCTTGGCTATGCTGCCCTTCTAATTTGTCTCAGCTGTCTTCTTCAGTCTTCCACACTGTGAGAGATACCAGGACAATGCTCAGCATCTTGGCTAAATCAAACCTGCCAGGACACCTACATTTTGTCCTGGGACACATGTCCATCACCAGTTGAACCAACCCAGCGAGTTCATTCTCATCCATCTGCAGACCCACACTTTGACCATGGAGGACCTTCCAGCTTTCCCCTCTTCTGTGTGTGACTTTTGCTGTGTCCTGACTGTATGCTACGAGGAGGATGGGCATGAGCATCCTCGGCTTACCCTAGGGATGCAAGCAGGGAGGGTTAGCTGTAGGATCAGGACCCCACAGCGCATTGGAAACACCGCTGGTTTGTTCATCAGAGAGGCTAATCCCAAAGAACTGGGAGGGCACTGTGGTGGCTTGTAGGGGGGAAGGGAAGTTGCTTATTGTTTCACTGTTTTCTCTGATTTTCCCAGCCACATTCACAAACACACACAGGCTTGAGTTTGGGGAAAGGGAAATCCCCAGTCCCCTTTTCAAAGGTAGGCATTTTGTCCTACGTGCAGCATACACTTTGGAATGGATAGTGTTTTGAATTGTAAAGTAAGACCAGATGGAAACTTGGACCAGGGATTGCAACTTGAGCTGAGAAACACATGTTTTTCAGGTTTCTCAGTACACGTGTTTTGGCTGGCTGGGTACAGCTTCTTTGACAATGACTGCAAAACAGAGTTTTTGTAATAGATGAATGGGTGTAATTCTGTATGACAAAGATAAAATTAATAATACAAAGTATTTCTGTATTATTTATAGCAAATGGAAATAGATGTAATAATTACAATAGGTTGCATTTTGAGGAAGATTCCTTGTCTTTCTAAGAGGTTGGTTACAGTATCATCCAGATTAATATTTATTCCTTGAAATCTGATTGTCAAAGAATTGAATAATGGCTTAAATTATAGAGATATGTTAAACTCATATTGTTTCTCCATAACCAATGAGCTTGAAACTTTGAAACAAAAGTGCCACATGTCATATACCTGTGGTGTGAAAACAGAAAACTTGCTTAGTCAACGACAATATTTGTAATGCGTTACATTTCACGTGTCAAAGGCATATAGATTTTTGTAACATGTCACAAAAACCAAGTCTCTCACAAACTAAAGAGAAAGGAAAGGTTCTAAGGACAAATGTGAGTGGAGGAAATTATTCACAGACTTGTAAGGGAAGTGCAAAAAATAATTTCAGGCATAAGAGAAACATGGTACCCAGTGACAGCTGGGCAGATAATAAAGATGTAGAGATTTGGGATTCATAAAATCATGGAATTGTTTTGGTTGGAAGAGATCTTTAAGATCACCAAGTCCAACTGTTAACCCAGCACTGCCAGGTCACCACTACACCCTAAGCACCACATCTATACTTCTTTTAAATACCCTCATGGATGTTGAATCCATCACTTCCCTCGGCAGCCTGTTCCAGTGCTTTACAACCTTTTCAGAGAATAAATTTTTCCTACTGTCCAACCTAAACTTCCCCTGGAGCAACTTGAGGCCATTTCCTCTTGTCCAATCACTTGTTATACAGGAGAAGAGACCAACCCCCACCTCTCTACAATGTCCTTTCAGGTAGTTGTAGAGAGTGAGAAGGTCTCCCCTCAGCCTCTTTTTGTCCAGGCTAAACAGCTCCAGCTCCCTCAGCTGCTGCTCGTAAGACTTGTGCTCTAGAGCCCCCACCAGCTTGTTTGTCCTTCTTTTGATATGCTCCAGTATAATTCTGATCAAAATGTCCTTTCTCCTTGTAATGCTGCAGCCAGCTCATGTCATATCTGTTTCTTTACAATAAAGAAAGTAAAAATCCCCCAAATAAATCTCTAAGGAAAAGCAATACTTAAATATTATCATCTTAGGTGAGAAGTAAATAAAGAAAAAGATTGAAGATGTGATGGGGAAGGACAGAAAAGATCCTAGAAGAGAAGACTGAATTTAGTTTAACGATATTATACGATTCATATCGATCTGAAAATAAAAAATTCATCAGCCAGTACTTCTGTGGTGATGGTACCCTTGCTGCTACAATAACCTTGGAGCAACTAAGATGTGGAACTTAATTATAGATGGTGGAATAAAATTGAATGAAATCATTTTATGCTGGAACCTGTCATTTGTCAAAGAAGAAACTTTTTTTTTTTTTTTTTCTCTTTCGTTCTAAAATGTTTCTTAGATTGATGATGGAACCACTGCCCTAAAATGAGGGTGAAAAGCCTTCCTCTGCAAGGTCATGCTCCATGGTAAATTTATAGGGCATGTGAACTCCAGGATCTCATAACAAAAGTTTAGATTTTCTTTCCCAGGGGTTAAGTGTCCCATCAGTCAGAGTGGGACTCTTACCATACTCATTCCTCTCTTTTTAACATTGTTTGACCTTTCCAATCTACAACATAAAAGTCTCACACCACCACCCAATGCTCACAGCTCGCCCACCTTTCATTTAACCCATGGTCTTTTTGTTTGGGTTGGGTTTTTTTTTCCAAAATCCTGAAAAAATCTTATCATTCAAAGTATGAGACTTTTTTTTTGAATTCTCAGAAATGGAAATGAGGAAACCATGTTGCAAAACAGGAGGCTTTTTTTTTCTTCCCTAAACTCTTTCAAAGGTAACACCTAAGAATAAGTCCCAACAGACCGAAGTCAATTTAAGCATCTTTTATATTTTTTAGTAGACATTTCTTTCTGGGCTTTCTAAAGAAGATATTGCTTAATGTACCCAGTTTTAACTTCCAAGCTGACACAGGGGCTAATGTGCTAAAATGTTTGTGGATTCCTTGCTATTAGGTAGAAAACTCTCATTTTTCTCTTTATTGAATTAGCCACATAAAAGGCAGATCTTTTACACTTATGGTCAAATGCAGTGAGAAAGTTGCAGTTTTATAGAGCATCCTTCACTGAATGAAATCCTAACAAATGAAAGTTCAGCACTTCGAAATATGCATCTGTTCTGTCATGGAAAATCTTTTTGCTTTAACTGCTGTTGTATCAAAGTTTCCACTTACATCTCGAGCAGCAAAGTCAGATTGATTGCCACTGTTAGAAATGGATGAGTCCTTTAAAAACTTCTTTAAAATCATTTTACCTAGTCCTCAAAGTAACAACATCAGAGATATTAACAGCCTCAGAGGCTTTATTTTAAAGACCACATAGAAAAAAAGGAAATATTTTAATATCAAAAGCCTTTTATAGAAGCTCCCCCCTCCCTAAGTCGGGGAGCAGTGGGAGAACTGCTAAATCTTTTCAAAATATGTGAGCCAGCTTTTGCTGCAGATGCTGGAGTGTCTCAGGCTGGGTGTCAAATTGTATTAGCTACCCTTTCATTGCCCCATCCACGAGAAGGGAAGCTGAGGGTGTTACTGTGATGCCACAGGGACTGTGACAGCATCCATATAAGGTGTATCTTGGAAAGCACAGCAGTCAGTATGCGAAATATAAACTGATTACTTTTCTTTGTAGCTTTAATAGCTGTTGCCTGCCAGACTGAAGCTGTTCAGACTTGGTTACACGTTCCTGATAGTCTTTGGATGATGTAGTAGGACTTGCTTTCCACAGACATTACCTATCTTCTGTCAAATCTTTCTTAACCTGCCTGTGAAACTATTGACACAGCTTCACTTCCAGCCTTTGAGAGAAAGCACACGACTTTCATAGAACCACAGAACCATTCAGGTTGGAAAAGCCCCTTGGGATCACCGAGTCCAACCATTAACCCTATTCTACAAAGTTCACCCCTAACCCATGTCCCTCAACACCACATCTAAATGACCCTTAAACACATCCAGGGATGGGGACTCAACCCCCTTCCTGTTTGTGTCAGTGCTTTGTTGTAGGCTAACTTCCAACAAGAAATACCTCTCCACGACCAGTTATGTAGTAACCAATGCAGTGTCAACAACTGGAAGTAATAAAAGATTCCCAGAATGCTCCTTAGACCTCTCTCATGTCTGGTCACTCACTGTTGGGTGAACTTTGCATGTTTGTGCATCGCAAATGGTCGAGGACCTCAGATGCTGAACCTGAACTAAGCTTTAACTCAGACACATTAAACTTGTGGAGTGAATGCTGTGATGTGTTGGGAACTGCTTCAACATTCAGATATTTTCAGGCAAAAGATAGTGAACTAATAAGAATCAAAGCAAACAGTAATTTCCACCATTACAACTGGCCTGAGAAAATGAAAGGGAAGGTTATGCTGATTTCCCAACCAAATCATACCAATTCTTACTTTTTAGTCCATACACATTTCCAAGGCACCCTCAGCAAGGTTTCTGGCTAATACCAATGGGTGTTATTATGCACGAGCAAGAATGCAGCATGAAATGCAAGAATATTGCCCTTAACACTTTCTCCTCAAAAAGCCAAGGTAGAGTTCAACATGTTGTTAAGACAACAACTCTCTGAAGCAGTAGATCTCAACTCACACTCACTGATCTCAGCCTGTCCTTATCTGACACAGGTATCAATCTGCAGTGAAACTGAGGACAGAGCCATGCAGACAACCCTTCAGCATCCACATTGAAAGTCTTCCTCACATGACAAGTGATGATACAGAAAGTAGCTCACTGCTGGTTTGTAGTACCCTAATCTCATACTAGGTCTCTCCAGGACACTGGAACAGGTTGCCCAGGGGGGTGGTTGAGGCCCCATCCCTGGAGACATTCAAGGTGGGGCTTGAGGAGTCTCTGAGCACCCTGCTCTAGTTGAGGCTGTCCCTGCTCTCAGCAGGGGGGTTGGACCAGATGACCTCTGGAGGTCCCTTCCAACCCAGACACTTCTATGATTCTAAGACATAGTAATAGAACAGGATGGCATCAGTCCACTCTACTGCAATGCTCCAGTACTTTCATTCTGCTCTTCTTGACTGAAGCAACTCATGCATAGATTTATTTCTCCTTTCCTTATTTATTGCTGATTCACCTTGCTTGAAAAACAACCACTTCCCTTCTTTGAAAGGCACCTTGTGTTTTCTAATATTATCCAATGGAAGTTCTTATCAACCTCTGCAATGTCTTTGGCATTTCCATAAACCAGCACACCTTCCTGGACTACAAGAGGAAACTACAAAGCTCAAACTGTCCCTATCTTCTTGTCACTCTGCTCTCGGAGGATCTGTCTGAGAGGGATGGCAAAGGCAATAAGCCTGCCAAGGTCTGGACATAAGTCTGCCAAGGTCTGGTTTTGTGGGTTTGCTTTGAAATGGAAGAGAAAAAAATAGGGTGCTAGTCATCTGGGACTTTCCCACTGATGTAGCAATGCACTGCAAAGTTTCAGACAAAGTTTCTGACAATCCAGGTGCATCCTGGATCTTCCAGTTCTATCACCTGACTGTCAGATCCTTCAAAACTAAGCTTCTTTCCTTTTACCCTCCCATTTCCATGCCTTTGTTCATGCCAGAGTATGTCACAAAACATCCATAAATCAGATACGAACAAATATATTAGTAGAAAAGCTCAGATAAAAGTTCTTCTCTAGCAGGTTAAGAGGTTCCTGCTGAAGAAAAAAGGAAAGCATCTCCTCCCCCACCTAACCTAACATTTAATAGCTGGGTACTCCATGTGCTGGGAGCAGAAGTCACAAAATTGGTAGGAGCTGTGGCCAGGATGAATAAATTGCTTTGTCGTGGACATTCCCAGAAGGGAAAATACGGTTCACAATTATCCCACAGGCAACCTGCAGGCCTTTCCCAGCCTCCTCAACTTTGTTCCAGAGCCACACAGTACTCTAAAAAATCATACTCTGAAAAGAAGGGCTTGAAATATAATAAGCTTCTACGAACAGCTTTAAACTTAGGATCTACATTTATGACACTTTAAATACAACAGATGGATCCACATAATTAGCATCTTATCTGCATATATTTGTAGATAAGAAAAGAATACTTTTAATGAGCCTGTATCTTCCTAATACTCCAAAGTCTTTGGCCCACAGCACTATCTTTGCACCAAATATAAAATTTCTACTGAGGGGACAAGGAGCTGTAAAAGTGGAGGATATCTTAAGGAGCTGGAGGATATCTTACTTTTAAAAATGAAGCAGCCTTTTAAGATTCCCTTCCTCCCTGCTCCCCAGCCCCCAAATTTCTGTATTTCGAAACGTAAAAGGAAATGCAAGATTAACTTTAGTAAAGAACTAATTTACTTCAAACACTGTTAGACCATCTAGACAGAACTGTTTTAAGCCTCCACTAGTTACGTGGAGGCTGACAGAGCTCCTGCTATGAACCAGATGCACTCAGGTTTCTCTCACTGCCAGTAGCTTTTAGAAAAGATGAACTATTTTCCTTGTGTGTCATGATGAATGCTCCAGGCACAAGAAAGACCCACGGCAGATCATCTTATTTCTTCTTTCAAAATTAATCTTATCAAAAAAGGAAGAGAAGCCAGAGATTATATGGGCTTTAAAAAGTTGTATAAAGGAGAACTTATCCTTGAATTTTTAACATTCAGCTTTCTGTGCTTTAAACAGACCAGAACTTGGACTCCAATATTAACAGCGTTCAGACATTGATGAAAATGACCCTATAGTTCACTGACTTTCCTTTATCTTGCCTTGAACTATTTAGGTAACTGAACCAAAAGTCATACATCAATAAACAACAAGGCAGTGGAGAGGTAATAAAATATTTATAATACTGTCATACACTTACTCAGATAGGAAGAATATCCACACAGATATTAGTTTGCTGAACTACCTCCCCATGAGCACTGTGAAAGAAGTAAATATTGAAGAGATGAGAGCTGTGCACTGGTGAGCAACTTCCATGGGTGAAAGATGGGAAGGAAATGCTGCTGATAGTTGGGAAAAGATATGGGAATATGAAGGGAAACAAGCAGAACCTATTAAAAATTGAGACCTATCACTCTTGTAAATTCTTTTAAGGGTTTGGGGTTTTTTTTTCCATACTGGCCCTGTATACAGAAAAAAAGTCTGAACAATTTTCATATATTAACTTGGAAACCAGAAAAGTCTTTTTAATTGATGTTCTAGGAAAAATTAATTTCTACTTGAAATTATGGATTTGATAGTTTCTGACAAACTCTAGAAACAAAGTCAGCTGTAAAGTTCAGATCTGAATAATGCAAGTGCTGAGCAGCAGGGACAAGCAGTTACAGGCATAATGTGTTGAAGATGATTAAAGTCAGAAAGATGTGTCTGCAGCTTCAGCACGGCAATCCTTCTGCCATTTGTTTAATTTGAAAAAAAATTGAAGTAGGCACCGTATGCCAGCAAGAGGAACTGCAAGAAATCTATGGCTAAAACATATTAAAAATTTCTCTTTCTCTTTCTCTTTCTTTCTTTCTTTCTTTCTTCCTTCCTTCCTTCCTTCCTTCCTTCCTTCCTTCCTTCCTTCCTTCCTTCCTTCCTTCCTTCCTTCCTTCCTTTCTCCCTTTCTCCCTTTCTTTCTCCCTTTCTTTCTCCCTTTCTTCCTTCCTTCCCTTTCTCTCTTTCTCCTTTTCTTTCTCCCTTTCTTTCTTTCTTTCTTTCTTTCTTTCTTGCTTTCTTTTTCTTTCTTTATCTCTTTCTCTCTTTCTCTCTTTCTCTCTTTCTCCCTTTCTTTCTCCCTTTCTCTCCTTATCTCCATCTCTCTCCTTTGCTCTCATATTCTTGCTCTCTTTTTCACTTTCTTGCTCTCTTTCTTCTTTACTATCTCTCCCTCCCACTGTAACCTCCCCCCTTCTGTCTTTCCTTTCTTTGCTTTCTTTCTTTTCCTTCTGCCTGTCTTTCTCTGTCTCCCTCCCTCCCTCCTCTCTTGTTCTCTTTCTCTCCCTCCCCACCCCCGGTCTTTCTCAAAAATTCCCTTTGCTAAGAAATTGTACAAAAGGAGCAACTGAACAAAAGAAACTATCACGCCAAAACTACATCAATAACAAGTTTGATAGTTTTTGTTGCTGATTCAGCAGAATTTGAAACTATTCAAGCTCTGCGAGTTTCAATGGATTCAGATTTTGTAGGATGAAAAAAAACCCAAAACCAAACTGAAATTTTGGATTGTTTTATCTCAGTATTTTTCATCCCTAATTTTGTTTCAAGACACAGACGATGACGATTTTGTATCTTCTGCATACTAAATGATTTAATTTTATAGAGGGATTAAACATAGGGACAATGATACACCCTTCCCAAAAAAACTACAGCTGATCCACCACAGGAAACCACTACTGAGCTTCACAGGGGCATCAGCAAACACACAATGGTGCCGAGAGTGCTGCTTCTGCTGGAATAAAGCTAAGGCACCTATTTTGAATGAGAACTTTCTGACAAAGACATGCATGTGGTGTGCAGACTTAATTCAGGTCTGTGTGGTGCTGCAACCTCTCCCTCAGTAAGGGAGTACCCACTTGGTACCAGAGATTACACACTGCATGGTCTTGCCTTCATCTAACAGTGCAGCGAGAAGCTCTCATGAGAACATCCTCTCTGTTTGACAGTAGAAATGATTAATGGAGTTGTCTTCTTGTAAGAAAATCCTGTAAGAGCTCAAATAGCCAAAATGGGGTAACCACTGCAGAGACGGGGTCTGCATGGAGTGCTGCACCTGAACTGGAGCTCCACACTACACCAAACAACTCCATGGCCCTGGCACCTCATAGCAGACAAGGTTACTTAGGCTATTGCCTTTCCCTTTATAGTGTTGGATCCAACAAATGGAACCTGAAGCAATACTTTGCAGAACCAAAGTGACTTCTTAACCAGGGTCATAGTTGAACGAGGACCTCCTGGTACAACACAGATGCCTATGTCTACGTCACTGAACCAAAGCTCTTCTCCCAAGATCTTCTGTCTTTAAAACAGTGGTTCTGAATGAAGCTACAGTGGGTCAATGCCAAAGAGCAGAGAGGATAAAACCATTCAGTGGTCTTCTATACACATGGATGTTGTTAATGTCATGAACCATATTTCAAAGTGACTTGCAGCCAGCAAAAAGATCACATTTACCATTTCAACTTCTACTCTAAATTCCCATCAGGTTTGGTTTTATTATTTTTTCACAAACAAAAGAAAAAAATCACACATGATGGAAACTAATGTAAAGAAAATAAAGAAAAAACGTCCCTTTTGAGAAAAAAAAAAATGCAGAGACCAATTGCTGGGAAAAAAACATCTGCTGCTAGGATTCATGTTGACATTTCTCCCCCCAGGAAAAGTTAGACACTTTCTGCCAAGACTTGGTAAGACACAAATAGCAGTTAGAGGAAAGCAGAGAGTCACTGTATTATTTCATTTGGCAGTAGCAGTTGTGCTACCCTCCCCAGTGACTGTAAGACACCTGGAGGGAGGTTTGCAGCAGCAGAACAACTTGGACTAAACTGCCCAGCAGCTGTGTGTACAGGTTTTTAGGGTTCCAGAAGGGGTGGATTTGGTGGTAATTCCTCAGGATTGGGTTACAGCCTCTGCAGCTTCATTTACCTCAGGGGATCTCAAGTCAACAAATCTCCATGGCATAAGTGGAGAGCTGACCCTCCTGGCCCATTTCACAGGAGGCTTGCCTGGGTAGGTAAATAAACATTACAAAACCCTGTAAGTTGACTCGTTTTGCTAGCAGATGTTTACGTAGGATTCCAGAGCAGACACCTCAAGCCCACAGCATGTGTTGCTTCCCCACAGCTGTCACCTCTAAGCCTGGGACCACATTTTTTCCCCCAGATATCCCCATTCTCTTAGGTATGAACAGGATATAACACAGAAGGTAAAATAACATCTCATCAGCTTCCCTGCTGATGGCTGCCTGCTTAAACCAGTCCCTTGTGACTCTACATAACTCGTGGCTTCCCAGTCTACTCCCATGTGAAAGTGAGCTGATGATTTGGGGGCAGTTTCAGGAGAGTCTGGTCCCAGCAATACCAAAGGCCACTGAGGATCTTCTGATCCTCATGAGGGCTACTGACACCTTCAGAAGTGTTATAATTAACCAGGATGAAAATGACTGATAATTAGAGTTCATCTAAACCCCTCCCTTTGCTGGCAGAATCTTCTCTGCCTGAATAGTGACTGAGTGACACAACAGCATTCACACAAAATCTCCATCAGTCTTAAGAAATTCTATCTGAGGAAAGTTTGTCTTTAAAATTGGAAAGAGGTTAGAATCACCTGATATTCCATCTCTGCTACAGATGACCTGCATCTATGAAGGAGAGCTCAAATGAGACACAGTAACCAGTTTCCAGAGTTTCCATTTCTCATTCCATTTTTCAGCTGGTCCGAGTCAAGTTCAAGAGGTACAAATGACATGTCAAAAGGGATCAGACATGAATGAAATCAGTAACCCAGGCAACGCTGAGAACTAGCTCCTGGAGAATAAGAGTATTTTACTCTGGTGGGTAAAGAATCAGAGAATCACTGAATGTCTTTGGTTGGAAGAGACCCTCAAGTTCATCCAGTCCAACCTTTGACCCAACACTGCGAGCTCACCACTAAA
>JANHGN010026570.1:55853-70000 GCA_024605025.1 Megaceryle maxima | reverse complement strand
TCCTTCCTTCCCTCCTCCCCCTCTCTCTCCCCCTCTCTCTCTCCCTCTCGCTCTCCCTCTCTCTCTCTCCCTCTCTCTCTCTCCCCCCCCGCCCCCCCACTTTACCCCCCATCTTCCTTTATCTCTCCTCCCTCAGTAGAATTCTCTAATAGAATTCAAGTATGACACGGTAGACCTATCTCAAAGTGCAGAGTTCTCCTTTTGATTTCCATGGATTCTTAGTCAGCTCATCTGAGAATATGGTCTTTCACAATAAAGCTACTCCACTAGGTTAAGTACCTATGGAATTTGTTATAAAATAATCGTCTTCTAAACTTTAGAACAATGTCATTGCAATGAAATTTTGTAGGGTCTTCCCAAAATTCAATACAAGGATTATAATTTCCCAATAAAATACATAGTTTTAAGGTAATCATGTGCAAGTGTATTTCTTTCAAATTCTCTTGGAGTTTTCCAGAGAAAAATCAGTATTTGAGCTCAGAATTTTTTTACTTCTAAATCCAGGATGTAATCCAGTTTAATCTACCAGACCATACTGCTTGCATAACTAACCTTCCTGTCATTTATGATGACTGACTGAGGAAAACTGAGAAGTAAATAGTCCCTGGTGAGATCAAGGATCCCAGCTGCATATTTCAGTAAATGATATGAGAGGGTCACTTTGGTATTGTACCTATTAGCAAGCCCTGCATGTGGAGTCACCAGTGAAATTCTATATGAGCTTAAACACTTCAATGTTATTTACTTTCACTGACAGGCCAAATTCAGGAGTGAGTTGTAAAGCAGTCATGTTCAGTTAAAGGAAAAAAAAAACCAAAAAACATCTAGCTAATGTGTATCTTCCAGTTTTATATAAACTGCTGTCTTCTACACTCCCCTATTTTGATTAAATACAGTCACCTTGTTTGGAGCAGTATTTTTTCTCTGTTCAGCACTGGATCATTTCCAAGGAGCAGAATCTTGTCCTTCCTTCCTCCTCAAATTGTCTGTAGCACCTCCACTCAAGCCTGTGTTCTTGTTTTCTGCTTCATTCTCTGAGGCACTGCCCAGAGACTTATGTCAATGTGCATTACATCTTTGTGAACTGATTACATCTTAAATCAAAATATGCTAAAAACTGTGAGAAAGAATTGGTCTGATAACTGAAACACTTTCCTTTATCTCTCAGTATTTTGTTGTGTGAGGTGTCGATTGAGTGTCAATCATTATAAAGCCCAAAATAACTAATACCACATATGTACATACCATTTTTGTCAAAGAAGTCATAGAATCATATAATGACTTGAATTGGAAAGCACCTTAAAGTTCATCTAGTTCCAGCCTCCCTGCCATTGGCAGGGGCACCTCCCACTAGATAGACTAGGTTGCTCAGAGGCTCATCCAGCCTGGTCTTAAAACACTTCCAGGGATGAGGTGTCCACAACTTCTCTGGGCAATCTGTTCCAGTGTCTCATGACCCTCATATTAATCAAATCTGGTTTAAGATTGAGATTTGGAGCTTCAAATTGAAAGTTACTTCACTTATTTTGATTTTAGATCCCTTGTATTTTTACTTGAATGTGTCTCATTAACTTTCAGAGTTATATACTTTTATGTGAGTCTATAAATGTCATGGAAATAAGAGATGGGAGAAAACAAGGAAAAAATAAGATTCTTTGGTACTTTTTCTTTGGTTTCCACTCTTTTATTTACACTGTTATTTGCAATGTTGACTTTCTACCTTCTCCAAAAAGTATACTCTTTCTTTAAGCTTAATCACTGAATTAACTGACATGAAAGAGTTGCACCTATGAAAATCAGCATAGCCTAAGAGAGGTGTGCTCTTTGTGCCATGCAGGAAGTCAGCCTCTTCCAGTGAATTATTCAGTTTCTCAATCAGTCAGATAGGAGGATGTAAGAAAGACAAGAAAGTTGTTGATTCTTGCTAGGTGTGGACACAAGGAATTTTACACATATTATTACTTCAGGAATAATTTTGAATTGTGTAAGAATACATGATCAGTGATAAAGAGTATCACTGAAATCCTTGCTTGATAGCTGGTTCTCAGCACTGCCATACTGTTGCTTCAGCATTTAAAATAACTCTACCCATGTACCCACTTGGCATCTCAGTGGTACTATTTTATAAATGAGCCATTGTGTATGAGGTGTCTGATAGACCCATCTTTCATAAAGTTCTTTAATATTTTTCAACCTCCTAACCAATAATTTCAGTCATTGTCCACAAACTCTTGTGATGTGAGAAAAAAATTATTGAGTAAACATTCTTCATTTAAGATTTTATATAACTTTATTATGTCTTCTCAGTCATGTGTTTCCCAATATAAAACTCCAATTTAAAACAAGTGTTGCTCATTATTATTATTACTTTTTATCTATTTGTTGTTGTTATTTGCTGGTTTCCACACTTTTGAACAGAAGGTACATTGCAATCTAACCATTTGCTCCTTCCATACTGGCAAGAAGATGTATTTCTATGTAAAAATATATGTTCAGGTTCTATGTACATTACAGCTCAATTATCATGTTGCAGAGAATTTTTAAAACTAATCATTCTCACCAAAACCAAATAAATCTTAAGAAATATATTTTCTGGTTTTCTTGAAACATTTCTTTTCCTCATTTTTTCTCTCTTTCTCCTATTTTATTTTATAGTAAATAAATTCTATTTCATTGGCATGCAGAGAGTGCAACTAATATTTAACAGCAGAAAAAAAAAGATTTGACTTTATTTGTTTTATCTTCAACTCATACATTTTATTCCATCTGACTTTCTTTTGTGAAGTGTTTTATTTTGGAACCCAGTAAGATTCTCTCTTTGTCTCTCTAAAACCTGTTTGTTCACAGGATACTTGAACAGACTGTCATTTTCAGAAGTAAAAGATAAAATATCTTCTACTTAAGCTTTACTGAGTGCAAAGTGTTTTGGTTTATTGGAGTTTATTCTCAGAGATCCTCTGGTGACTATTTTCAATGATAATGTAGATTTTCACCCTAGAAAGATATGTGACCTGTTAAAAAACTTAGATGTTAATGCTCATGAGGTGTTGTATTGATTTCAGACAGATTATGAAAATTCCTGCACTCAGGATAGGCAATTCCTTCAGAAAAGTAGAATTTGTCCACTTGTGAGGGATTGTAAGAAGATATTGGGGGAATGACAATAAGAGAATCGAAAAAGAAAGGTATGGGATAGAAGGTTCAAATGTAAGGCAATAGGGGTTACACAGGAAGGAATGTTTGAGTATAGGAATGAAACAATATAAATGGGACAATCAGAAGATACTTAGCTAAGCATGATAGAAATGGTGTGGAATAAGGGGTGGAGATTGTACTGTTTCTGGCTGGGATGGAGCCATCTTTCTTCATAGTATCTTGTACAGTGCAGCGCTCTGCACTTGAGGCTCAGACAGTGTTGATAACACACCATTGTTTTGGCTGCTGCTGAAGAGTGTTTGCACAGCATCCAGACTTTCTCTCTTCCCTCCCCACACACCCCTGCCCCTAGCCAGTAGGAGACTGGAGACTGGGCGAGGACACAGCCAGAACAGGTGACCCCAACTAACCAAAGGGATACCCCATCCCACTAGACATTGTGCTCAGCAACAAAGTTTGAAGGAAAGGAGGAAGAAGGTGGGGATATTCATGGTTATGCTGTTTGTCTTCGAAAGCTACCACTAAGCATGCTGATGCCCTGCTTTCCTAGAATTGGCTGGATAACTGCCTGCTGATGGGAAATAGTGAATGAATTCCTTTTTGCTTTCCTTGCACATGTAGCTTTTGCTTTCACTATCAAACTTCCATTTTACTCCCTCCAGAAGTCTTCTCTTCTTCCTTCTATTTTTTCCTGGTCTCACAGGAGACAGGAATGAAAGGCAAGGTAGGAGTTTGGCTGCTGGCCAGGGTCAACCCACCACAGTCTTTTAAAGACAACTTTTAAGAGGTATATCACAGCCTCTGAACGATCTTACCGTAGAAGTATTGTAAAATAAAAGACAAGGAATATCCTGAGATAACTGGCCTAATAACCCTGGAAAAAAAATCAAATCCTGACCCAGCTGCATGAGGACAGCATCTTAGCAAGACTAAGAGCTTAAAGAACTCTTTCTTCCAATTTTACATCCAGGTCTTGTGTGTTTTCTTTCTATTAAGAAAGAAACAGTAGTTCTAGAGTTAATGTTCTATGGTTTAAATGAATTATTTAAATCTTAGTTTCCAAATTAATTGCTTAAACCTTCTGTTTCTACAGAAAAGCAAATCTCACCCCTGTGGGCATCCTTAGCTGAGCAGCCCAGTTTTGCTGTTTTTTTGAAGGGGAAGTGTAACTGAAAGTTTTCCTGTATTGAAATCACTGAATTTGGTGCCATGCACAGGAGATCCTCTTTTTGGACTAACTTTCTTTCATGAAGATCCTGGGAACTGCTTTTGAATCTTTGTCGTTCACAGAAGCTTAATATTAGGTGCATGTAGGAGTGTGCATCCCAGCTTTCAGTGAAATATTCTGCTAAGTCGTTTAATAGATTTTGATATGAAGGATATGCCAGTAAATTCCAGTAACAGCCACAAGACTTTATTTTCCTGACCTGAAATCTTATTTTGACAGGTTTCCTATACTGTGGCCTGTTAGTATTCTCTTACCTGATGTCCTGTCATTCTGATATTACTGTCAAGGAAATTGTTGCTGACTAAATTTCTCTGAGACACTGTAATGGCAGAAAAAGCAGAAACACTATGTCATATGAAGCAGTCATGCAAAATTGTCATAAACATTTACTAACATCGACATAAAATTGACTTGCTCACTTTCAGTAAAATCATGGGCAATAATTTAAAAGTCAGTAGTATTTTGCATAGAAATATGCTTATGTGAGACAAAGTTGATATAAATATTTAATTTCTCAAAAGCAGGGTGAACACAAGAGATATATCAAAATATAAACTTTACAGTACATTTTGCTTTTGATGTTCCTTTAGAAATTTTTTTTTCTGCAAAGGTAGATATTAAATCTCCTAACAGACTAAGAAAATATTTCTTATTATCTTAACTTCAGAAAAGAAAGAATGGATTTCTTCACGGTCACAGGATATATCTACCCCCTGCATGTTGACTCTAGTAATAATTGTTGATAATAAGTGGTAGGCTGGATCTATCATTCATCCATGCTGTGAAATGAAGGCATAGAAGGAAATGAGGTGCATTCAAATTCCACTCTAAAATAATGCAAGCTGATTGGTACCCACCAACCAGCAGTGGTGGTCTAGCAGGTGGAGCTTTAGTTTTCTTTTCTGTCTGCTGGACCACAGCACATCTTGTTTAAAAGAAGCACTACTTAATTTCAAAACTTCAAGCTAGTAGTTAATTTTTTTTCAGTTTTATCGCAAACATTAACATCAGTATCACACAGTGGACTTTAAAAATATACAATTCAGAAGTGTGTTGTGAACACTAAGATTAAATCAGATGTCAACTGTTACTGATGTATCTAAAAGCTATCGAATGCTAATGATTTTCCATGGCTTTAATGATAAAGCATCTTTTTGTCTTAAAAATCTGTAATCCTCTCTTGTTTGGCTTTTTGTTTGTTTTGTTGTTGCTTTGTTTTGTTTTGTTTTGTTTTTTAAATAATAATAAACATGGATTTGTTGGAATTGAAATACTGAATTTTCAAGAGATTTAGGGCACACACCTGTTGAGAACTTGACTTGAATGCATGAAAATATTGTTTGAGCTAAATACTTAAAGGCTGAAAGATATCACTGAGATAATAGTCTGATTTCTTCAGAAATATGGACTTCTTTTCATAAACACAATTTACTCCTGTAGCTGATTGCCCTTCTTGTCAAATGTGACAAGATGAAAAGATCTCACCAGAGGGACCAGAAATCTCATTCCTTATCTAGATATTCTTACTTCTTTGGGAGGTGCATAGGATAGAAAGTATTGTATAGGGAGTGGGGGACATCAGTCAGCAGCAGCTCCTTTAAAAAATTCTGTCTAAAGATAAAATTTGATCTATGAACTTTACAAGGTGGGTATTCAATGTTGTTGGGGTCCTTTATTACTGTCCTTGAAGCCATCCAAGCTTTTGCAGAAGTTTTTCTATCTCAGTTATAGTTTCAGTGTATCTTCCCGTTGTTGAAAACACCTCTTCTTGGCTAGAGTCCTCACAGTCTTATATGAAGAAATTTTATTCTTCTTCAAATGGAATTTCCCCAACCTCTTCTTTCAATCTTACCACATCTTGGGCAAGACAAAAAAAATGTAGCCCTGGGAAAGTAGACCTTTGTGGTCACCCTCAGAGTGAAGAACTTCTTCCTAATTTCTAATCTAAATATACCCTCTTCCAGTTTGAAGCCATTGCCCCTTGTATCACCACAAGCCCTCATAGAAAGGCCCTCCACAGCTTTCTTGTAGGCCCCCTTCACATACTGGAAGGTTGCAGTAAGGTCTTCCAGAGCCTTCTCTTCTCCATGCTGGACAACCCCAGCAGTCTCAGCCTGGCCTCACAGCAGAGGGGTTCCAGACCTCTGATCATTTTTGTGGCCCTCCTCTTAAGCCTCTTCAACAGGTCCATGTCCTTCTAGTGTTGGGAGCTCCAGATCCTTGGAGCTCCATCTTTGTAATGACTTCTAGTGTTTGAACTTTCTACTTCCTGGACAGAAGAATAAACCAAACTGTCTAAAATTTATTTTATACACTCATTCTTTCCCTTTTTTTTTTTTTTTTTCAGTTCTCAGGCTTTGTGTTTCTTAGCTTTGTGTCTATTTGGTTATTTAAAGCCTCTATCTGGTTAATTATATGAGAAGGTTTTATTAATGTTAGTAGTACTTGCTGCATGTTTGAATGAGGATTGGTACATTTGTACTAAGTATTCTATATGTAAAAAAGTGTAGAACATTAACATTTCTACTCTGTGGTGTTGGATGAAGATAATAGGATATTGGTGGGCAGATGGATCAAATGATAAGAAAATCTCAGCAGATTAGGAGGTTCAGACCAAGTGATCCAAAGCATATCTCATGACTTGTCCTGTTTACATTGCACCATTTTGTGTAAACTGTGCTTTAGAATATTGTCATTCACTGAGTCAAAGACATAAATGAGGCACAAACCCTTCTTGATTCATCCCATTTATAGAGTGCTACTGTTGTAGAACCAGTTGCTGATGAATGTCTCCTTTTCCGTTTTCTGAATTTATTTTTTTCATTGATCTCATCAGCATAACTCCATTAGTAGCAACAATTCAAGCACTTAGACCAATTCTAAAAGACAATACCTCTTAGAAAAACTAAAATGACTTTTTGAAAAGTCTTTATATGTGTAAGATAAGCATTGCAAAGAGGGTACAGGAAAAGCTTGTAGATTTTAAAAGGCAAACCATTACAGCTGTGAAAACTATTGCAGGGGGATAGTGCTTACGTGGATGCTTGCAAGAAGCCAGATATATAATAATGAGCTGGACATGAACAGTCTAATAAAAAAACAAGAGAGTTATCTGTGAGACATTAGTGGTATAATGAGGAAATACAAGGCAGAAACTGTCCAAATACAGTATTTAAACTCCACACATTGTTCTGATAATGACTGAAGTTTGAATGTCTACTTTATGGTCAAAGTAATTTACTAAATAAATTTGCATCTGGTGATATATGGATAACAGATGGCAGCCCATAGGACATAAATGGTATCCTATATAAGGAACTGATTTAATTTTGGAAGAGATGCTGAGCCTGTGGCCACTGGTTTGCACCAAACCAGTGGTTACCAACCCCATGCTGACTATGTGGATATTAAGTGGACAGTTACCAGCTACAGCAAGACACAAATGATGTATGCAATAATATATCCAGGAGATACTGGGAGGAAGCAGGTGCTCCTGTTGTTTCAGGCCATTACTTCAACATGACACTACATTTCCCTCATGTTGACTGCTGCAGTTTTATGAAAGTGCACAGCAGACACTGTGACTCTGCATCATGTGCAGAAGAAGCCATGCTCATGCCAGTAATTAACCTATACGCCCCTGTGAAATGCACCACTTACCCTTGACAGACATGAAGAAATGAGAAACACAAAATAATGAAAAAATAATGTTTTCATTCTATAGACATACCACACATGTAATGGAAAACACAGGAGTCAACTTCCCTCCTCGAGTGTCTCGGCCGTAGATTTCAGTTTGCATGGGACGAAAAATGGAGTGTCCATGAGTATCTGTATGTCTTCCCCAAAATATGTACTTGGCAATTAGAGGGCAGGATGCCCCAGAGGACAAGAAACCAGACCAAGCATGATGGGACAATATTCTCCTTAACTGTAGAACAAAGTAAGTTGCAAATTGCATTCTATACATCACCGGAAATTTTCCATCTTAATAAAAGTGGGATATCTTCTTTTTTAATTGCAGGGAACCATCTGATCTTTCCTGGTAATTTGAATCAGAAAATGATAATTAGAAAAGACATATTTCTTTAAAAAATAATGTTGCAGAATTTAAACTCAATTATGAGTTGACATTGCATTCACAAATTCAGTCCAGTGTGTATGTAAGAAGGAACTGGCCATCTGTTTTATTATCCATACATATGTCTGCACGGATAAAAGATATTCACAACTATTTAAATAATGAAGGTGTGTGTGGACTCACTGAACTGTATATATTAGTTTACTTATTGATTTACTTTGTATTTTTATATTGTAAATAAGTCTGGCAAAATGTAAGTGGATTATTTAAGTTAAAGAAATTGAGCTACATCTACTGTGCATTTCCCTCAAGCTTCTGAATTTTCTTGTGCTGGATTTCGTTCCATTAATATCATCAACACAATCTGCTGTCATATTTCAGGTAACTACTTTTCAAACTGCAAAATAATCTCTTTCTAGATCAAAACCTCCTCCTCTGCAACAGTGATACAAATATTTTTCTGATAACTGTCTCTATGCTGTAATTTGTGTGAATCTCTGGTCCAAATAAACAATTTATCCTAGAGTTTTATTTTGCCAGCTAATGTTCCTATAACTTTCATGGTGGATAATTTACAGCTTATCTGTTTTGGAGAGGGTCCATGACTGTGGGAGGGGTAACACCGGATTAAATAGCTATTTCATGTGCTATTTGTCCATACTGATTACTCACTTGCCAGTGGGGAAGTGAGGGTCATAGCTGATAAATGTAAAGGTATGGGGGTTTTTTACCCTCTTTTGGTCCTCCAAGCACATGATTCTCTTCTTTACCTTCTGTATATTGCTCAGCTGACCATCACATGATGAGAAAGTGCTTATCAGTGTAGAACATGCAGGAGGAATTACGTGGGCATAGCATCTAGGAACCACTGGAAAATGACAAAGCTTGCAGGTTGTCATAATACTCTAGGATTTAACACTAGGTTCAATAAAAATGTGAGAAAATACCCCCTAAATAACATTAATTAGAAAAAACAGGGAAAATCTTCATGGGGGACACAGATCTGCCTAATTAAAAGAAGAAAAATCAGAAAAACAATTTTCATAATAAAAAGAATGATGAGGAAATGCAGTTTTATGCTTGTGCAATTGATTTGAATAAATATTGATTAAAAAAAAAAACAAAAACAAAAAACCCCAACAATTTACAGGTTATCAGAAAAAAAAACCACTTTCTTATTCCAAATGGGAAGTGAAGACACCAAAAAAAATATTAAAATCTCTTCTGGAAAATTATAATAATGTGAAAAGGACATTTTTCTTGAGAAAGTGAATTCAAAAGATAATTCCAAGGGACTTATAATAGAAACTTTTTTTAATATCACACTTTTAATCCGATTGAATGTTACACATAGCTTTTTTTGATTTCTTATCCATACCGCTATACTATGTGAACACTTTTCTAGTTTTTACAGAATAATTCTTCCAATAAATACATTGAAATGGAGAACTGTAATCATCCATTTTGCATTTGAGTATGAGCCATTTGCCAATGTTCAAAATGAAGTTTTTGTGGCAGATGACTTTTCATCCTCTAAGTCTCTACTGCGTGATTTTCCATCTTGTATGGAAATATGGGAAATCTACATTAAAAGTAATAGGCAACAACTTCCTTGAGGGATACATTAAGAAAATATAATTTATTTTAGCAAAACAACTGTTCTTCTCTTCTGTATATTTCTGATGGTTGTCAAATACAAAATAAAGTTATCTTAGTTTTGAGTTTGTTATTTAAAATGATACTTTCAGCTACAGTGCATTTTGTACATTTGAATATATGTTTGCTTTTAAATCAAATTTGTAACACTGCTTATGCCTTCAATAGCTTCATTTGAATTCAGAGAATTCACATCAAAATAGATTTCTATCTGAATGTAATTACATAAAGAAAATATTTCTTCCATTATGTGTTAGGTGTATGAGTGTACATAATAGTTTCTTGAAACTTCAGGAAAAGAAGATTTGAGGATCAAATTTCAAACAATTTCCTATTACAAGACTCACCAAAAGGTTATTTGCACTTTCAGTGACAGCTACTCCATATCACATAGCAATGTAATTTTTAATCTTTTAGTCTTACCATTTTCTTAAAAGTCCATGTTACCCAAACTGTTTAGAGAGAATCTGATTAAATTAATTTCATTCATAGAAATCAAAATACAAAGTTAGGCATCTGAAACACAGCATATGATGCTGAATTAAATATATGCACTTTTAATGATTTGCCAAAATATGTTTCTAGAGAAGAAATAATTTATGATCAACTAATTATCCCCCCAAATCTTCTGTGAAAATACATCTTTAAATTAATGGACAATGCCAAAATCATTAGGGAATATAAGACTTACCTGCTTAATTTCAAGACTGGAGCAGAAAAATCTTTTGGAACAATCTCTGAAAAAGGGTTAAATAGTATTCAAGAAGTATCTCCACGACCACACTACAACACTTTAAAACATTCAGGTTTACAAAAATTAAAGGTAACCCACAATTTTCAAACTCTTTAGGCAGATATGGAGAACTGTTAAATGACCTCTAAGCTCAAATGACAATAACATTTCTCCCTCCCAGGCCGGTGGTTCAGGTGGTGGGGGTCTGCTCTGCTGCAGGGTGATGGCGACATGGGGTGAGGTCTGGCAGCTCTTTCCTCATTGATCCAGACCCCCACCTTGGTCCCCACATCCCTACCCAGACACCCCAGGGGTCTGTTTGACCCTGGTTCCCAGCACCAATCCTGGTCTTTCTGCCTTACTTGAAAGCTGCAGGACCACATCCCACTTCTATGATGTCCCTACCCTGCCAGAAATGCCATCACCTGCAGCTACCAGTTCACCTCCATCATGGAGCCACCTGCCCTTTCTGCTCCCTGACACACTTTGCCCAGTGGGATTTTACACAAATATCAAGTGATTGAGTGCATGTGGTCTTCCATTTAAGCACAGAGAATAGCAGAGCATGCCAGATATATGAAGTGTCTTTAGTTCATTTAAAACATACTGGCAAAGTCTGAGACATTTGATTACAACATATTTTTTTTTACGTTTCAGATATTCCTGATACAATTTCAGTGCTGTATTGAAAATAATGAGGCAGGCACCAGATATTCCCCTTCCATTATGTAACAATGAATAATACCAA
This sequence comes from Megaceryle maxima, assembly GCA_024605025.1. Classification (NCBI taxonomy): domain Eukaryota; kingdom Metazoa; phylum Chordata; class Aves; order Coraciiformes; family Cerylidae; genus Megaceryle; species Megaceryle maxima. The sequence goes on along the minus strand of JANHGN010026570.1, from coordinate 58,398 downwards.
AAGTATGTTAGCATTTCTATGGATTGAGACATCAGTGATAATGGGGAAAAATACATTCTTTTCAACTCAATCTGTAACTCAGTAGTTGTTTTTTTTTTCAATGGAAATAAGGGCCCATACATTATCAGAAGTACACAAAGTTCTTATGCATCATTTGAGTTAAGAATGGTTCTCACAAAGCAACAGTGTTTAATTTGCTGTCACAATTAATTGATCTATGTGAATGGCACTGATAATATTGTGCTTTCCCCGCTTTTGCATCAGCCACTTAATTTTCTTTTGTAAATCTCATTTCTTAGCAATGGCAAAGTGTCAACTGTTTTGTTCTTAGAAATTCTGTTGTAATTATTTTATGATGGCCTCCATTTGCATTCTGTCTTTCTTTGACTATGAGCAGCCAAGAATTTTCTTCTGAAAGAAAAACCAAACCAAAACAAAAGAATTCTGTCTAGCTATGTAAATGCTGTTTTCATCAATTAATGAAAAATAATTTCTCCATTCATTCAGCTGAACTTCTTTTCTTCGGTAGCTATTCTCAATTTGTTGATGGGATGTCACTACTATAGACCTGTGAGGATGAAATTTTTCTATGGATGCAATTGAATCCAAAATAAACACACCTTGGTATTTCCTTTCATAGCTATCACACCAAGTTTCCAGCTCTCACTGGGAAAGTGCTATGTTTCATACAGCAGAACTTCACAATGACTATAAAAATAAGCTAATTCTTGAAAAGAAGTTCCCTTCTTGATATAGTCATAGAATCATAGGACCATAGAAAAGTTTGGGTTGGAAGGAACCTTAAAGATCATCTAGTTCCAACCCTCCTGCCATGTGCAGGGACATGTCTCATTAGTTCAGGTTGCTCAAAGCCTCATCCAACCTAGTCTTGAACACAGCCAGTGATGGAGCATCCACAGCTTTCCTGGGCAACCCATTCCAGTGTCTCACCACCTTCAGAGTGAAGAACTTCTTCCTAGTTTCTAATCTAAATCTACCTTCTTCCAGTCTGAAGCCAAAATATAGGAGTTCTTTCAAATGCAGGAATTTGTTGGGGTTTTTTAATTTCTTCCCAAGCATTTTCTATAGGCATTCTGCAGAAATCACAACAGAAAGATGCAGTTTATTCCTCTTACATTCACCGGAAATGCCAATTAACTTCCTTTCCACATCCACAGCAGGCTCAATAACCTTTATTGTCAGTGGCTCAGAGAACAGGAATTCATTAAATTGCTCATTTTCTCCGAGTAGTGATAACTCTAGTGCCAACAGTCATCCCTCGGTAATGTCAAAATATTGAGGAAATAAATTACACCAGTAAGCAAACAACAAGGTTTGGAGATAGTTTGCCCTGTGCAACATTTCTGAAAGAAATCACCCTTCTTTTTTCCCACCAGAAACATGGTGTTCACATTTACTCTCTTTTTCCTTACATTTGTCAAAAGAACAACACTTGCCAAGGAGAATTTAATAAGTGAAAACAGAATAATATTATCCATTTATTGATGACAGGGAAGGGTATTAAAATGATGTGTTCAAGACAGACTGTGGTTTAGCAAAGCAGGTACTACCAAGTGCCAGCTCTGTAAGATACCAATGCCAATTTGTGGGAGGTAGTTTTTCAGTAGTAGCATCTGGCTTTTTGGCAGTCTCCAGGCTGTTTCACTGACAGTTTCAGTTCCCTCGAAGTTGGTCACTTGGCTATGTCATTTGTTGAGTGAATAGTCTGCTTTGCTCCAAAAAGCAACATTTTACACCATCTCTCCTCCTGATCTGTAGCTCCTCTATTGTGACTCATGCCTGTGATTTTCACCTGTGATTTTCATCACTTGATAGCAACTTAGTCTGTGAGCAGTCTCACTGGTATCAGAAGGATTATTCAAGAAAGTTGTCCTGAAGAGATTTGTCAGCATAGATATCCTAGTGTCATCATTCAAGAAAAACCGTTTTCATAAAGGCAGAGATTATATCAACAAGAGTGTTCTTTTTTTCATTCTCAAATGAAAGAAGAAGCTGTATCAACTGCAAGGGTTGTTTTTGTTGTTTTTGTTTTTGTTTTTGGTTTTTTTTGCATGTGGACCCACACATCTGCTGCAGTGTTTTCCAGTGTAAGTATACCAATTTAGAGTTTCTGCCAGTACACCTCAGAATCCACACAGGTGCACTTGAAAAATAACTATAAAGATAGAATAACAAAAAATAACAAAACAGAGAATATCCAGTTCTAAAGGAATCATTTGTTTGCAGCAGACTAAAAGGATATTGTACACTGCAGAACAATCTCTGTTAGATACCCTGATCCACAACACAGATACAGATGAAGCACTTGGGTTCCCTCATTTGAGCTTCTGTTATGTATTTCTCCAGCTTCAGAAAATTCAGTCTTTATTTCATTCATACATACAAAGCAAACTCATCATAGGAATATTTCCTTCATTGCTTTTTTTTCTGCATTTGATTATTAGATCTATTCATTCCTATATAAGATAGAAATAAAACTAATTGCAGTTCGGCACACCTCAATATAAGAAGGACATGAAACTAT
>JANHGN010026570.1:35590-55753 GCA_024605025.1 Megaceryle maxima | reverse complement strand
AAAAAAATGCCTGGGGTTTTTTATCTCTGAAGTATTTTCATTTATTGAACTAATATTTACAGAAGTTTAAGAATGTTTTTTTGTCAGTTTAATATGAAAATACTTAAAAAATATTTTTAATGAGTACTTTTGGTATTTGGTTACAGGGTTTTGACCCTTACAAATCTATGGGCCCTGACATTATCAGCCTGAGAGTGTTAGAGCTGGCTGACATCATTGTGGGACCACTCACCATAATCGGTGGAGAGGAGCAGAAGTCCCTGATGATAGGAAGAAGGTTAATGTTACCTCCATCTACAAGAAGGTCTTAAAGGAGGATCCAGGAAATTATAGACCAATCAGTCTGTACTTCAGTCCCTGGGAAAGTTATGGAATGAATCCTGCTGGGGACTATCATAAGTGAAGCACAACATTGGGAAAAAAAAGCATGGATTCAGCAATGACAAATCATGCTTGATAAATGTGATCGCCTTCTATGACAAAATAACTTGCTTGTTTGACATGGGTCGAGCAGCTGACCTTGCCTACCTGGATTTCTTTCAATAGGTTTTCTCTCCTTCTAGAGAAAGGGATCTGTTATGGTCTAGACAAGTGGTCTGTGTGGTAGGTGGGGAACTGGCAGACAGGCCACACCCAGAAATGGTGGCAGATAGGTTCTTCTCAAACTGGCAATTCATCAGAAATGGGGTCGCCAAGGATTGATACTGGGTTCAGCATTGTTTAATATCTTCATAAATGATCTGGGTTTTGTGATCAAGAGTACCCTGATGGAGCTTGTTAAAGACACCAAACTGAGTGGGGAAGCTGACACTTAGGAGGGGAAAGCCACACTGCAGGAAGACCTGGGCAAGCTGGAAGAGTTGGCTAACAAGACCCTTTGAAGTTCAACAAGGACAAGTATAAGGTCTCGGATCTGGGAAAACATAATCCAGAAGAGTAGCACAGGCTGGGATGTACCTGGCTGCTTTATTGAAAGGGACCTGGGAGTCCTGGTGGATAAGCTCAATGTGAGTGAATAGTGTGCTGCAGCTTCAAAGAAAGCCAATGGGATACTGGGTAGCGTCAGCAAGGGAGATGAAGAAGTCATTGTTCCACTCTGCTCAGCGCTTGTCAGGCCACACTTAGAACATTCTGTTCAGGTTTGGTCACCACTATGCAAAAAAGCTGTGGACAGGCTGGAGAGGGTCCAGAGAAGAGACAGAAAGATGATCAAAGGACTGAGAAGCTGCCAGGTGAAGAAAGGATGAAAGAAATGGGTTTGTTCAGACTTCAGGAAAGGAGGCTTAGGGGAGACTTTATCACCATGATCCATTATTTAAAGGATGGTAACAAAGAAGATGGAGACTCCCTTTTTACAAGGAGTCACATGAAAAAGATGAGGGGTTGCAGATTCAAGTTAATCCTGGCAAGATTCTGAGTGGACAAGGGAGGAAAACAATGGGTTCATAATAAGAACAATCAGCCATAGGGAAATGGTGTATTTACCAACATTGGACACTTTTAAGATTTGACTGAACAGGGTGCTGGGTCAGCTTGTCTAGACCATGTTTGTCATAAGAACGGTTGGTTCAGATGATCCTTGTGGTCCCTTCCAACCTGGTATTCTATTATTTTCCATAACAGTGTATCCATTAAATGTGTGTTGTCATATTTAGCTCCGGGCACTATTTGTGAAAAACAAGAGGGAGAGAATGATAACTGGAATTTGTAATAGAAGGATTTATTTACTGTTATATGTTTACACGTGTAAAATATGTGGCTATTTTGCTAATGTAATCTCACAAAATATTCTGGAAATCTCTCGTATACTGATTCTGGCATGGTGATTATCAGAGTGCTAAAAGCAAGGTTTACTGTGTTTCCAAATGATGCCATGCACACAGTCTCAGCTTCACCATTATAACGAGAATTTAAGGTGCTCTGAAAATCTGTCCCTTGAAATTGATGCCAAGATCATTATATACTCCAACAGAAAATAGATTAAAAAAACCCCCAAACCAACAACCAACCAACCAAAACCAACCAAATGAACAAACAAAAACCACAAACCCAAAAACAACCCATAAAATCGTCTTTAGTATTTTTTTTTTCAACATAGAAATACTGGGGGTTTTTTTCCACAGTAGCACAGTGTACAGAAAACGAGACAGTTTTGCCACCTCAAGAATTATAACAATGTCAAACACTGTACTTAGTAGTGCCTTAGGGCTCTTTCTTCAGGCAACTAAATTATGCAACTGCAGATTGGAAATACTTAATTATTTTTATAATGACTGACAAGCTGCAGAATATATTATAAATATATTATAAAATCCTGTGCAGTGCAAAGCAAGGGGGAAAATTTGAAACTAGTAGCACTTTATGTTTATATATTTAGAAACAAAAATTATCCATGAAAAGAGAGATTTGAGATTAAAAAAGGGGTCTTATTCTCCCAGTTATTGCTGTCAATCCCATACCATATCAATGGATGTCAAATATGTCAAATCAAAGCTGGCATGGAATTTGACAGAAAATATGCCTAGAAAAGTGTGACTTCAGATTAAGAGCCTAAGCAGTGATGGAGAGATATCATTTAAACATCTAGTACATCTATACTAAAACTAAAGACAAAACTTCCCACCAAATAAGAACATATTTATTGATCACAATATATGACCATGGGTGTACATGAGAAAAGCAAAACAAAGCAATATTTTTTTTCTGGAAAAGTAAATCTGTCTTCAATAAATAATTAGCACTTTGGATGAGGATTTAAGTCTATAAGACTCAGAAGATTTTCTGGGAGATAGGCAAAAGAAAACAAGGCATAATTTGCATTCAGCGGTCTTAAGATAGATGATAGTGTTCAGATCATCTGTGACTGCCCAACCTGTCACTCAGGCAGATGTAAACAGAAGCTTCACCTTTATTTGTGATTAGTATTGCTGAAATCATGAACAGTAAGAGAGGGGAAAAAAAAAAAAAAAAAAAAGACAGTGAAACTGAAGACCAAACTATTATTTTTAGGAGGACTAGTACAGATTCATAGAATTGTAGAATGGTAGGGGTTGGAATGGACCTCCGAAGATCATCAAGTCCAACCCCACTGCCAGAGCAGAATGACCTAAGCACCTAGTCCTTCATACGTGACACACAAGGTGGATTTCATTCTTATTGCTTCTACTTTTCTTTCTCACTAGTGCAGAGTAGAGGCGGAGAAGAACCTCCCTCAACCTGCTAGACACACTTTTCTTTATGCACCCCAGGATACCATTGGCCTTCCTGGCCACAAGAGCACATTGCTGTTCCATGGATAACTTATTATCCACCAGGATGCCTCGGTCCCTCTCCATGGACCTGTTTTCTAGTGGGTCTACCCCTAACCTGTACCAGTACATGGTGTTTTTCCTCCCCAAGTGTCAGACTCTACAGCTATCCTTGTTGAAATTCATTAGGTTTGCCTTTGCCCAGCTCTCCAGTCTGTCCAGATCTCTCTGAATGGCAGCACAGCCTTCTGGTGTATCAGCTACTCCTCCCAGTTTAGTATCATCAGCACACATACTGAGGGCACTCTCTATCCCTTCACCCAGGTTTATGAAAATGTTGAGTAAGACTGGACCCAGAACTGACCCCTAGGAAAGACCACTAGTTACAGGTCTCCAGCTGGACTCTGCAACACTGATCACAACCCTCTGAGCTCTATTGTTCAGCCATTTCTCAACCCATCTCACTGTCTGTTCTTCTAAACCACACTTTCTGATCTTACCCATGAGGATGTTATGGGAGAGAGTATCAAAAGCCTTGCTGAAGTCAAGGTAGATAACATCCATTGCTCTCCCTGCATCTACCCATTCATTCACACCATCATAGAAGGCTATCAGATTAGTTAGACCTGACCTTCATTCAGTAGCATTCAGTAACTCTGCCTTCTCTGCATCTTTGTCACCAGGTCTCCTGCATCATTCAGCAGTGGACCCACATTTTTCCTATTCTTCCTTTTACCATTGATGTCTTTGAAGAAGCCCTTTCACCAGGGTAGGTTATTCCTTATCAGTCACCTTGAAATGTTCTCCATACTATTTATATTTTTCAGTAAAGTTTATAATAATTTTACTTACTTCTAAAATGACCTTAACAGTTCAAACAGAGTTTACATCAGCACACAGGATATTTTTTTCACCCAGGAGATATTTAAAGATAGAAAAAGAGAAAATAGAGGTGGACAGAACTGTACAGTCACATTCTCCTGGAGGCATCAGAGACTGCAACATGAAGAGAACCTGTCACAGTGGTTGGAGCCAAGACCATAAACGTCACTATCTCTGTCCAGTTTTGCTCTCAAAAAGCTAAATATAATACAGCTGAAATAGTGTAATTTAACCACTTTATTTATAGTTTTAGGAATATAGATGGGGGGGGGAAGGGTAAGGGAGGAAGAAAACAAGGAAACGGCCTCCTGGGTTTCTCAAACTTCTTTCCTTTTAGGCCAAGTGGCAACTCAGGGGAAAGGTTTATGGCCAATAAACAACTTTCAAATAGATGGTGATTCAAAAACTTCTCTCTCTCCTACCTGATGAAATGCGGGCAGTTTGCCAATCATTTCATGTGATGTCCTAGGCAAAAGGATCCTACAGTCTGTTCACCACATTCTCCGCTGCTTTTTCCCCATGATCATAGCAAAAACTGGGATAAAACAATTTCTGGTAAGCACTTCTCGAGCACTGCCCAGCTCTGCAAGAAAGCTTTTCTTCTGCTAAATCCTCACTGGCACATATTCCCGTGTGCTCCACATTCCAGCCATTTAAGCCAATATAGTCTTTTTCTCATGTTTGAAAGTTTAAAGCATTCACCTCAGGCAATTTTCCTCTTGCCCAATATGATGTAATTGAAAATATATTGTTAAGTAGTGCCAGATCATGCAAATATATCATTGAATAGTTACCCACTCAGAAGATCAGATATCCTAAAACTTAAATGTTTTCATCATTTGCAAAGACTTCAGTGAAAAACAGATTTTTCTCATACTACATTAAACAGATTTGATTTTAAGTTATGAATAAGATTAGGCCTAAGACTGCATTAGGAAAATGATTTATCCACTATAGTTTATATCACTAGTGGCACATCTTTCTCAGCAATTTTCTTATATGTCTCTAATTGAGAAGTTTATAACTTGGACAAATGCATTTCCTCTGAGGTGAAATTTGGCATAGAAAGTCAAGAGGAGTAATAAAAGCACTAGTTTATATTCATACATTTTTTTTTTCTAATAATGAGCTTAAACAGTCCTAGTATGTTAGAATTTTAAGAATTTCACAATTAAGACCTTATAATATTATTCCATGTCATTATTGAGATGCAGAACTGCAGTGTGAAGGGCAGGATTTCTTAGGTGGTGAAAAAGTTAAGAGATATGAAGGGAATTTCCCAACTAGAAAAGATAAGAAGCTGGACAATTTGATATGGGGAGTTCTGTTAAAATTAGCTTTTCCATCTTTAAAATCATAGAATCATCAAGGTTGGAAAAGACCTTTAAAATCGAGTCCAACTATTAATGCTACTCTACCAAGTCCACCACTAAGCCATATCCCTAAGCACCACATCTATATGGCTTTTAAACACATCCAGGGATGGTGAGTCAACCACCTCCCTGGGCAGCCTGGTCCAATACTTGACAACCCTTTCAGTGAAAAAATTTTTCCTAATGTCAAGTTTAAACCTTCCCTGGTGCAGCTTGAGGCCATTCCCTCTTTTTCTGTCACTACTTGTGAGAAGAGACCAGTGCCTGCTTCTCTACAATGTACTTTCAGGTACTTGTAGAGAGCAAAGTCTCCCCTCAGACTCGTTTTCCTCAGACTAAATAGCTCCAGTTCCCTCAGCCTCTCCTCATAAGATTTGTTCTACAGACCCTTCACCAGCTTAGTTGCCCTCCTCTGGACTCGCTCCAGCACATCAATGTCTTTCTTGTATTGAGGTGCCCAAAACTGAACATGGTGCTCGAGGTGCAGCCTCACCAATGCCAAGTACAGAGGGACAATCACCTCCCTGGTGCAGCTGGCCATACTATTTTTAATACAAGCCAGGATACTGTTGGCCACCTGGGCACACTGCTGGCTTATATTGTCAGTACCCCCAGGTCCCTTTCTGCCAGGCAGCTTTCCAGACACATTTAGTCTATACAAATCCTGTTGATCAATGCTCAAAAGACAAGCTGACAAATTTGAGAACACAAGAAAAAGCCACCTTTCAATTGTTTACTCTGACTATGTTGATGAGCCACCACCTCCCACTGAAATTCATATCCTTTTGGGTTTTCTTTTGTAAGAAAACAGAGATGGTATTTGAAGGTTTAATTGGTTTTAAATGAAAGCAGGAATTATTTTTCAATTTAAGGTCTTATCACAGGTAACGAATGGTCTAAATAGATGTATTTTAAATTAGTTCATAGGAGATTGAGAAAAAGTGCTTGTATTAATTCCCTAGTTCTGAAAAATAAAAATAGCTTTGACTTTGAGAGACATTATTTAGTGATCACAGTAACACTGAGTTTATATTTCAAATTTCAAAAAAAATAAGAAAAACTTCACTTTTACTTCATTTGTGAAGTCATGGTTTGTCTGTGGTTTGATTTTTATGCATTAATGCAACACATGTTACAGATTCTCTTGAAGGAAAATACTTTTTATGAATGGTTTGCAACTAATATAGTCCAGAAATTTTATATGAAGGAAGAGATAATATACATATGTGCAATAATAAAAATATACAATACATATGGTTGTCAGCTAATCATTAGAATAGAGTTCATGGTCTCTAAAAAAAAGCTGTAATTTATTTTTAGAAAACAAATAAAAATTAAAAGGTTAATCTGCAGTCTTCTTCTTTCTGTTTCAACTTTCATGCCATGTATCAGTTTACAATTCAACCATGGGTTGTAATAATCTCAACAAAGAGCCCTTATATTTGGTTGTGGTTGAAGACTAAGTCTTTACGCTTGCTTTCAAACACTGGCAAAGGAAAGCTTTGCTTAAATATTGTTTCTGACACCTCGACAGGTATCATTTGTAATGTTCCCTGTCTAAAAAGGAATCTACATTTTCAACAGTTCATCTGAAATATCATAACACATAATCAGCATAGCATAATTGTTACTGACATGCATTTGAAGAACAAATTAAAGTCTGATGTTTCATAGCTGCTTTACTTCCTGATGATCCCTGAATTTTGTAACGCTTACTTCTGATTTCCTCTTCGTTAACACTATGAGCAAATCCACATAACTTGTGTTCAGCACCTCACAGTTTATATTACTCAGCTTTCTCTAGCATTTTTTCTGCAATACCATATCATTGTTTATCCTATTTTAAAAGGGGTGTTATCTTTTTTAAAAATAACAGGAAGGAGAAGAATTACAGATTGGTATTGTTACTGTTGCTAGAATAGTCAAAACAGAAGCTCTGTGGAAAAATGAGCCGTATATCTGCAAATGCATTTATCTAGTGAAGCAGAAGCAGCAGTCCCCACTAGTCTCCCCCACCTTCCAGCCATATGCCCATGCCAGACCAGAGAAATTATCATTCAAAACAAGAAAGCTTTTCATGTTGTGTTCTTGTCATATGTCACGTGCAGGAAACTCTGTCAGGTTTCTGATTTATCTTATCCTGTCAGTAGTGCTTTGTAGCACAAGATACCAGAACCTGCTGATTTTAGAACTGACCATGCTAAACTCCATAGACATGGTCCTCCACAAAGCTCATGGTGCATCAGCTACTTAATTTAAACACAATATAACACAGGTAATAAAATATGGCAAACAGCAGGTAGGAAAGGATGCTGAGAATGACAGGATTTTTATTTTTTTTTTATTTTTTGCAGTTACACGAATATACTGGCCATCCAGACAGTGATGGCACCCATCTTCCTGTCAGCCTGAGAGTAACTTAGACCTTTATTAGAAGATGTTTTCTGACTGGAAGCTATCTACTCAAGTCTTATCAGGAAAGCCAATAATATAAAAAAAAAATATTGCTTTTATTATTAGCTTTGTAGCTTTTTAAGTCTAAAAAAAAGCCTCCTGTACATTGTAGAATTATATTTCTGTGTCGACATCCACAAATCTCACTGCACAGAATTATTTTGCAATCTGTAATCTGATCATTAGCTTACTTGCAGCCAGTGTATCAATGCTGATGCCACAAAAATATTACCTGTAAACACCTGCATTAGAAGCAAAATTGTACTATTGTTAATATAAATTCACTTTGTAATTCATGTAATAATCATTAAGATATTCTGAATACATAAATGCTCGTTGTTCTTGTGGTAGAACTCAAATTACAGTTAGAATTACAACTAAATTCTTCCTTGTTATGTGCTGCACAGCTATATAAATTTAGTGGTCATTAAATCTCCTACAAGGGACCTGGAATACACTTCTATCCCCTTGATGGATAATAGCAATGAAAGGGTTGTGATACAGTTTTGCTTCCACTGTTACATCAAGAAGTTTATTTCAACACCTTATATTCCCATCTACTTGCATTTATTTGATCATCAAAAAAGCGTGGCTTCTTAGTATAAATCACTGCTTTTTCATTGATTTCAATTCAGCTGTGTCAGTTTACATTCACTGAATGTTGGGTCCAGTCTATTAATAGTTCAGATGAAGTAAATTCAGCCCTTAATTTATATTTTGAGCTAAAAACTCCTGCCTATAACTTTTGGTTTTTGTTGAAGTTCAGTCTTTTCCTTTCAGGCTATTCAAGACTTGTCTGCAACATGAAAAGGAAATGAAAAAGAGTAACCTGAGATTTCTTCTTATTAAGGACGTATGGCAAAATAAATGAATTATAAATGCAGCTTTTAATATGACAAGCCCTGAAAACTGACTGTAGCTGTAGAAGGATGCAAAGGCTTACATTAGAATGCGTTCAGGAAACTCATGACTTAGAATTTGTGCACAATTTTTTATTTTTTTTTTAAGTGCAGAATGAATAAAATGAGACAGCATAAATCAGTTCAGAAAAATACATGAGTATTTCCAATAACTTGACTGTCTTTAGCCATTCTGATTTGAAAATAAATTATTTAATGCTGCTGTTTTCCTCTCTGTATAGTTATTAAATATATAAACAAATAGTACTTCGAAGAGAACTCAAATGGATGAAAACCTTTTCATCATAAAAGGAGAAGAAATTAAGAAATATATTTTCTATCTGGGAACAGGAGGAATGCCAATGTGTAGGTGGATTTTCTGATCACTAAACCTTTATGTAGTTTAGCAGAACTAAGGGAATTACAGCACACCATAGTAACACATCAGGAGCAGGTAGGCTGTCACTGAGGAAATACTTTTTTGAATTATGATCAAAATCCTGGTCTGAATGTTATGATAATTAATTTACATCTGTGGTGCCAAATTCAAAAGTGCAAAATAAAGTTATTTAATATGACACTAGGCAGGTAGAAGAGAGATTGAAGAACTACAAGCCAATTCAATGTAGAGGTCAAAAAAGCAGACGACAACCCATGAATCTCTGCATGTTTGTACTGTAATCCAGGAAACTCATTTGGTTAAGTCTTGTAAATGATCTACAAATACATCACTGGGAAGAGAAATGACACCTGACTAAATTAGCTGTACCATAGACCTTTGGAGGATGCAAGTTTAGATTTTATACTTTTCCTGGTCTTGTTCTCTTGCTTTTGGTGAAAATTCAGAATGCACTGTAGTGGTATGAAGAACAGCAGTGCTAATTGTAAGAACAATCTCAGGAAGAGTTGCTTATGAATATAATACAGTGACATTCTTGTAAAAGAAAGCGACAATGAAGACAGGGGTGAGTATGTTTCTTTTAATGTAATCTGTTTTATTGCTATGTGAATTATATCAATCAGATGGTAAGCCTGTGCTTATACTTAAATATGAGACTTTTGATTTTCAAGAGAATTTTGTAATTTCTAGCTACTTAAATCTCATTCCAGTTTTGTACTCTTTGCTTCCTTAGGCTACATGTCTCAGTTTGGTCTAGTGAGTTTAAAGGAGTGTATGAATTACATTAACATAGACGTAAACCTAAATTGTACCCAGTCATGGAGCTGGTGATGAATGTAGATGATGATATTTGTGTTCACATTTACTTGCTGTCCTTTCTTGCCAAAGTCTCAGCATAAATTGTTACTTCATTTTAGTATTTATTCTTTCAAATAAAGGTTAACTTTGAAGAACATATGTTAAGTGATAGAGGTGTTTAATTTTTGCAATAGAAATGGGGCAGTGGGATCTTTTACAAAATAGAAATGAAAAACAGGATTGTCTTAAAATATGGTTGGTAAACATTAGCAGCTTACTTGAAATGGGATATTTTGATGTTTGTGTCTTTGTGTCTTACACAGCATTGTGTGCAACGAAATATTTCAGTTTTGTGTGAGAAGGTGATAGCCTCCTGTGGTTTCATCAGCATCATTTTTTCAACACTGTGCATTGGTAAGCAGCAGTCAGCTCTGTGCACATCTTCTGAAAAAAAAGAGTTCAGCTCTTAGAAATGTTTCCTACATTGATCTGTATTTCTAACTGTAACTGTGCGCTGCAAACTAGATTTAAATTATGAAATTCATGGTGATTAAATGGATTCTCATCTTGAATACTGTGTTCAGTTCTGGGCCCCTCATTATAGGAAAGACATTGAGATTCTGGAACATGTCCAGAGGAGAGCTACCAAGCTCATGAGGGGTTTAGAGAACAAGTCATATGAGGAGAGGCTGAAGGAGCTGGGTATGTTTAGTTTGGAGGAGACAGAGGGGGGACCTCATTGCCCTCTACAACTACCTGAAAGGAGGTTGTAGAGAGGTGGGTGTTGGCCTCTTCTCCCTAGTAACTACTGACAGAACCAGAGGAAATGGTCTGAAGTTGCGGCAGGGGAGGTTTAGATAGGGTATTAGGAAGAAATTCTTTACAGAAAGAGTGGTGAGGCACTGGAACAGCCTTCCCAGGGAGGTGGTAGAGTCACCATCCCTGCAGGTATTTAAGAAATGGGTAGATCTGGTGCTTCAGGACATGCTCTAGTGGCATGCATGCAGGGGGTTGTTTTGTGTGTTTTCTGTTTTTGAAGTCATGTTTGATCAGGGTATTTAGGTATTTAGGTGGAGTTGGGGTTTTTTTTGTTGTTGTTATGGATATGGTTGGACTCGGTGATCTAGGAAGTCCTTTCCAACCATGAATATTCTGTAATTCTGTGATTTGAATAGTAGATCTAGTAGCAATAATAAGAGACAGTTCTACTCTACAAAGGAGTTTCGGATTATATTAAAAGATTGTTCTATTTATTTGTCTTAGGAGTCAGCAAAAGAATTGTTACTGCAACATCAGTGACATTAGGGACTTGATCAAAATGATGCTGCTTCTGCTGCTAATTTTTGCTGAGCAAGGTAATGAAAAGTACTGATGGTAGAAAAGTGCTGAAAAATCATAAGCATCTATTCTAATGCACATGGTATTTAAATTCAGAAAGGGAAGAAAAATTAGGAAAGTCAGCACATTTAGTGCCTTTCAGTGCACTTCAGTGTTCAAAACTCACAAGGTAATGAGAGCAAAACCCAAAACTGTCAAATATATGCCACTAAACAAAACAAAGAGACTGAGTGAATAAGAATGTCAGCTTAGAGTGAGTAAATCCTGTTTGCAACTCATTGCAAGTGGGAAGAAATGGAAAGAAAATATTTTCTAGAGATTTAAATTGAAACTTTTGCATCACTGGTGGGGAGAAAAGGGTGGTACATTGTATAAAATATGCTCCCTTTTGTAGTGTCTTTTTAAGTGACTTCAAGAAAAATTAACAGAAAGAGGAAAATGTTCTGCCACCTTTGTTTTTTTATCTAGATTTACAGAAAATGCAAGACACACTAGATACCTACTATAAAAACTAATGACCTAACTGCATGGAGTTCTGCTGTTCAAAATGTCATAGTGAAAGAAATAAATTATTGTAAAATATACTAATGATATATCATAATGTTTGAATGGCCATACCCTGCATTTGTTGAGTGTTGACAGGGACTCCTGTCTACACTGGTGTTTCTGATTTGAGCAAAATTTCTAGCCACTGCATCTGCTTAGATGCAACATACTGAAGGAATGGAACCAGATACACTTAGACTCAGTGCCACTGAACAGAGTTGATTTTTGTTTCCCTATCCACCATTCCTGGCACAGACTGATAGCCACAGGTTTTGCATCTGCAGGGAAATCTGGAAAAATAGAAAAATGGCTGTGATTACTATTGAACTGATAGGGTTCTCTGTAGATCCCATCTGGATCTACATATAATGCTAACACAGAAATTAATAATAGAACTTGTAATCTTGTGGAGTATTTCTCATGTCTTCAGAAAGGTAATTATCATCAGGGTAATTATCATTGCCTTCTATGTGCAGGAGAAAGATGCTGAGAAATGAGCTGTCAATAAGGATTTTATTAATGGAGGGTAGGCTAACTTGTTAATTATTCTCTAAAGCATAATTTCCCTATTCTTTGTTTTCATGTGAAGCCCTGTCTTTTGTGTCTGTAGGGGTTGGAATATTGTCTGGTAAGTCTCCTGTCTCATTGTTCACACTTCTGCATGTGCACTATAAATGAAAAGCCACTGGATCACTAATCTATTACAAAAAAAACAAAAAACCAAGTTGTTATGGTGATAAGCATCAAGTTACTTATTATTTTGCTAAGAAAATATATATAAGCCATCAGTCCCATAACTAAGGGCACTGAAGTATTTACTGGACCTTACTCTAGGGATTTCCATGAATATTCATTGAACTCAATTTCTATTTGATGAAACTACCCTAAGTGATAGTATTAGGTATATTCAAGGGCAGAAAGGGTAGAATCAAGTCCAAATAACTGGGAGTACTCAGAGAAATGCTATATTGTAGTTGACCTTTCTCAGGTATTTAAAAGAAAAAGCATGGAAATACTTGGACCTACCATTTTTTTCCTCAGCCAAAAGTGTATGTAAAATTGCTGATAGTGACATTTGTGGGATAAGTGCATTTGGCAGTGAATTTTGGAAATTGTCTTTCATTAAAGTTTAATGAGCACTGTGCAGGAAGACTGCAAATACTTCTCTGTGCTAATGTATCACTGTAAAAATTGTCATGTGCCAGGCAGCTCAAAGATAATGATGCCCAGGGATAACATTTCTTTCTGGGATTTTTTTCCCCTAAAAATCTGTGGGCTACATAAAACATTCCCTCTCTGTCCCCCCAACACTGTTTCAGGAAAAGCTTCCATTATGAGAAGCAAGGAAAACACAATCATAGATTTGTTAAATCTCCTTATCTTGTTAATGACCTCCAGTTTCTGCATCACTGAATCAACTGTCTTTATATGCTGGATATTAATATAGCTGCTGCTTGATATAGCTCTATAATGCATTGCATTCTCATTGAAAAAGATTGCCATGCTCCTGAAATATAAAAATAGCATCTTCAGGTCCCTTGTCTTTGTTTTAAATTGAACTGGACAATACTTAAAAATCAATAGAAAGCTATGTTGGGAGCTCTGTATGTATTTTTGGAATTTGCTTTATAAGCTTTTGCTATTATTCAGTCAGAGAGATTCAAAAGGCAACCTGCCTGCTGCTTTCTTATATCACTCTCAGAAAACAAAGTGTTGTCAATCTGTGGGATAATGGTTCATTGCAGTTATTTCAAAAGTAATATAGATTACCAGAAAGTGGAAGAAGCTGTCAGGAGGCCTGAGCAGATAAATGGGATTCATTTATGCTCCATACACTGCTGCATGTGAAGCAACTCAGGAAAGAAATATGGGTTCTCTGGTACCTTAAGGTCATGGCTGTGTTGTTCTCAACAGGCAGGATTTGACTCTGGATGTAACTTTTTACAAATCAAGCAACAGATAACTTGAAACTGGCTTGGCCCTCGTCTTGCAGCAGCTGCATGTCCTGATTCAACAGGAGCTGTGCAATCACTGGCCCTTCATGAAAAAAATTATAGTTGGTGGAGTTATGTTACATAGAGCCTGTGAATTGATGGCTTAGACATTTGGGGTTTAATAACGATTTTAATAATTTAACCATGAATATTTAATAGTAATTAGGTTTAACACTTCATATTTTTTAAAAATTAAACTTTGCAATTTTCACTATTTTCTTATCTCCTATTAAGCATTAATATTTGATTTGTTTAAAATGCTTTCTCTCTAAGATTTGAAAGTTTTAAACCACGTTAACAAGGTTGTTACGGTTTATTCAGCAAAATGTATATTTTTATAACTGCCAAGTATATATACTTTATTTCTGTAAAAGATATTAAAATGTCACATTTTCCTCCAGGAAAAACTACAAAGAAAAGTAGAAACTGTAAGAACAAAATCCACCTTGTCTGTCACATATGAAGGACTAGGTGCCCTAGGTGATCCTGCTCTGGCAGTGGGATTGGACTCAACCTCTAGAGGTCCCTTCCAACCTTTACCATCCTATGATTCTGTGACTAATCTAGACCCCTGCCCTGCATGAGGAGGCTGCTGAACCTTGCTGCTGCATGGCAAGCACCACTACAGTTCCATGTTGTGGGAGTTTAGTAGAATGCATCTGCAACTCTATACTAAGATACTCTTGAGTGTTGAATAAGCAACAGCTATCAAGCACATGTATAAAATATGCCCATATAGATCACTACTTATTTTCTGACAGTATGATATGTCCAAGGTTTTCAGCTGACATTGTTTGACCTGACTGAAAGGACTGAAGCACAGGTAAGACCACCATAGAAATGGTCTCACACAAGGCTTCTTACAGTGTTAAGGGAGCTTTGTATTCATTACAGAGCATTATTTTTCCCTTCCTATTGTTTTAATATATAATTAAATATCACCTTTTTCTGTTCTCCATGTCCTGAATTCTCATGCACATTGGCTCTAGCAGTTATCCTTCCACAAACTATCATCTCTATCAGCATTTCCTTTCATACCAGTTTGCTTAAAAGCTGCCAGTAGCTCAGTACCTCCATTCAGATAACTTCCAAAGCCAAACTGGGATCCCATGTTCTTTGCAGATACATTTCTGAGCAAACCTGGTCACTTTGCAGGAATCATCATTTTTATTGATGCCAAAGTAAGATTCACTTTCACATTTTTTCAAATGCATAGGAAACAGACACATTACATGTTTTTTATTCCTTTCTGAAACCCCAATAGAATTTTCTAGCTGTCTGGAGAGACAGTGGAGTAACTGTTTCTGGAAACTTTAAAGGCAGCTTTTCACAGAGCACATAATGATTTAGATCCAGTTTATGTTACTTAGTGGTAGGGATAGAAACCAAGGACAAAGCAAAATTATAAGACCTGGGAATGCTTCTGAGGTGTCACAACTGTAGACCCTGAAAATCCTATTTCTATTTAAAGGACAGCCCTGCATGAATGCTATTTTCTATATACTAGTATCCCTGGAAAGGAAACTTTATCATGAGAGTAAATTTAGAGAAAAGACATGCTTCAGCAAGCATCTAGGTCAACATGACAATTAACAAGGTGATACCAAGATCATGCTATGTTACGTACCCATACACCAACTTCACTGCTTTTCAGCAGATTTCTTAAAGACCCCTCCATACTTTCTAAGATTCAGAGGCACAATATATGTTTTTCCCTAAAGGCACTTCTGTCCCTTTTTCAGATATGATGATTTTTCAATTTTTTAAATATCCAAATACATTTATAATGGAGGGAAATCCCTTTCTGTGAGATAGAAATGCAGCAGTGTCTTGTTATAACCATGAGTATCTGACAGTTTGGTGTGGATTCCACATAAAGGAAGCAGTCACATAACCTTCTGTAGGATATACATTTGATTAGAAGCTTTTATAGTATTCTACCTAGATTCTAATATATAATTTTCTTATTTGCCTTGATCAGTTTGTGTGAAAATTCAGGATGAAGCACTGCAGCTACCAATAATCATTTGTCTATGTTTTAGTCCTTAGAGTTATAGAATCATAGAATCATAGAATGGTAGAGATTGGAAGGGACCTCTGGAGTTGATTGAGTCCAACCCCCATGCCAGAGCAGGACCACCCAGGGCAGGCCACCCAGGAACAGAGCCAGGTAGCTCTTTTAAAGTCTCTAGAGGTTACTCCACCTCTCTAGGCAGCCAGTTCCAGGCTCCGTCACTCTCACAGTGAAGAAGTTTTTCCTCATGTTGAGGTGGAACTTCCCGTGTTTCTCTGTGCTACCTTTACCTCTTATCCTATCACAGGGCACAACTGAAAAGAGACTGGCCCCTTCTACTTGACACTCACCTTTCAGATATTTGTAAACATGAATAAGAGCCCCTCTCAGTCTTCTCTTTTCCAGGGTAAACAGCCCCAGGGCTCTCAGCCTTTCCTCATCAGAGAGATGTTCCAGCCCCTTCATCATCTTTGTAGCATCCATTGGACTCTCTAGTATTTCCCTGTCCCTCTTGAACTGGGGAGTCAGTCAGATACAATTGAGGAAACTATTTATAGAAGATCTTTTTTACAAAACAAGTTGGAAAAAAGATGCAAAAAATCATGGAAGTTATAATCAGAGAGTATGAGCTATCTATGTTTCCAAGAGGCCACCAATTATCTGACCAGTTTGTCCAGAATCTGACTGGAGTTCAGAGTTAGTAATGATTCTGTTAAGATGAAAGGCAATATTTGGCAGGAATATGATAAAAAGGAACCACCTGGAATCCATTTTTGGATGGATAGAAATGATGAAAATGTCTTAGGCCAAAGAAAATTAACTGGTTAATGATTCCCACATAAAAGTTGATATAGGATGTTTATTTAAAGTGGACACTGCAATACAATTCATATGAATTCAGCCAGGAAAAATGGAACTACTGTCAAAGAAAAGACAGTAGCTTTAATAAACATTTATTTCAGCTTTGTATTAGATGTGATCTACTTCAACTGAGAGCCTTTAAATCCTTTACTGACAGAAAAATATATCTGCCTATTAAATGAACAGACTCTCTCTATATATTAATATAAAGAATTCATGTATATTCATGTTTCATTTAATGCAATATACTTGGGAAAACACTGCATACTTAACATCCTGTGTAACAGAAATTCCCTGTGGATTTCTAGAATAAGTGCTTAATGTAACTGAAAGCAGCAAGATAGAATCTCCTCTAGGCACGCTGGATTAAATGAAACAGCAATGTTTCCCATGAAGGAATTTTTAAATCCAAACTTGAGTGTTTTATTATTATAAAAGAAATGCAATTAACACTTTATAATTTTACAGCACCTTGGACATTAATTGACCTCAACTGTGTTTCTGCACCTCTTCCATACACAGCTCCTACTAGACTTGGAGGAACCAAAGACTCTGACATAACTGGCCACATGTCCAAGGAAGAGTCCCCTTTAGTTGACATTGCCAAACCTGCGTGCATTGAAAGGAAGCTGCACTAAGGGTTGCTCATTGCCCTTGACAGATCTGAGTATAGTAGAAGACGCTATAACCATACCTGTCCTTGCTGGAGCTGAGCTAGTAGAGCAAGAAAATAAAAACTCCTAAAAGAGCATGTTGAGGGTTTTTTCTTCTTTATCTGAAATGAGGCAAAGGGGAGAGGGATTTTAAACTATGGATGCTTAAGCAGCAGGTTTTTTGACAAGGGACCAATTGGAGGATTATAAGGTAAAGTGATTTACACAAAGATAAAAAGGTCAATAAGTGGGCAGATTTAGGAAACAACTGAGTTCAAATTGCAGGATGCCTACTCTACCTTTATTCATTACTAAAGCTGAGAACTTGTTGAGATTTCAATTTTTTTTAAAGTCTCATATTTTCTTTAATATGGACACCTTCTAGATGAAGTCTGGAATGCTCTTGGTCTTGTCAGAAGTCTTCTCACATTTATCATGTGTAATGTCAGCGGGGTCTTGGACAGAATCTTTTGGCAAGAAAGACACCTGTGACCTTGATGCAGTGCTAGCCTTTCTATTTGATCATTTTTCTTCTCTTTGTGACAGCTTTTGAAAACATGGGGTAAGAGTTTCTGATGAATTCAGTGATCTTTTCTTGCTGAGATCTCAGCCTTTTTTGACAGGTGAGTGAGTCACTTTACGAAAACCACAGCACCACTTATATGAATTCTAGTTACTTCTATTGCAGTCATCTATTTCTGCTCTGGACTAGATGAATCAGCTTCATTCATCTAGCTAAGATCACAAGAAAGTTGATTTCTTAATGTGTGTGTATCAATAAAATTCCTCTATTTAGCACATTATATCTTAGCCAACCTGTTAACACAACTGATTTTGGCTTGTCTAATGGTCACTGGCAAGAAAAAGGCTTGTAACCCATGCTGACAGTACTAAAGAAATCCAGGCAACCTGAAGGATCTCTTAGCATCTTGACATTGAGCCAGTGAGCTATTACGACACCTGTAGACACAAAGGTTAATCTGATGTAGAAGTCTAGAGGACATCCACCCCAAAGACAAAATATTGTCATTGGCCTTAAAACTGGAGCAGGGCAAAAAAAATATGGGTAACATGGAAAGATGAAGGGAGCAAAGCAGAACACTTTCTTAGTGGGCAAATCGACCACCTGCAGTACAGTAATTAGAGAATTTCCAGCTAGTTAGAGTAACTGCACTGATACTACCTTATGGACAAAACCCAGTTTAGCGCTTGTGGGAAGTTGTGTCAGTGTTAGTGTATCTATTTATCTTGCATGCAGAAGTGTTTTGAAATACTGTGTGTGACTCGGGAGAAAAATAAATGCTACACTGGATCTCTGCACCTTACAATTTTTAAGAATGTGAAGTGCTGAATGACCAGTGGAAGAAATATTGTCACAAATACTTGTACAAATTGAAAAGCAAATTTCAACTCCAACTAAGTTTTTAAAAGGACTTGATTAGGAAATTAAAGGTCTTGTTTGGGATTGTTATTAAAATTAATTCACTGTGGATTTTACTATACCAACCTGCTGCTAAATAATTTGGTTTTTTTATGGTCTGACTGACAGACAATTTTAGAGCAAGGGATGCAGCTGAAATAAACTAAAACTCTGTATGTGACTATCTGTGGTCTGAATATTTGTATCCATAGTCTCTAGTTTACGATGTTTATCTTTCGATGAATGTGACTTACTTGGAAATTAACTTTTCCTTTAGAGAGCAATTTCTGCACAAGGCTTAAGCAAATAGGGCCTGCCTTAATCCTTGCTTTTCTCTGTAATGTTCTGCTTTCAATTCACTAAAATCCCTATGTGCCTTCAGAAGGCTGAAGGTGAAGTCTTGCAAGAGAGGTTTTTTCTGATATTAGAGGAACCATGTTGTATGTTTCCAGGCATGCTGGTAATAAACTGTGCCTCCATATTGATTTCTTTAGTATAGATATATGTGGTATGTTGGTGAATGGTCTGATTAAGATTCATTAAATTCTGAATATCTCTCTTTTTAATGTATCTATTTAGGAAATGAATAATTCATGCATGTATAGGAAGCTCAGTGCTGTCACTTACAGCATAGACCTTTGCTGATCTGCGAAAGTATTTGAACTGAAGGACACTCTAAGATGTGCAAAGCACTTGAAACATTGAACACTGCTCAGCTTTCTACCACCAAGGGCATTTTTTTATGTTGCAAATTTCACTGACTCATCACTCTTCTTAAAGCACACATTCCCAAATACGCTTTAGTGGAATCATGCATATGATTTCCATATACACACATACTTTACAAAAGATAAAGCAGTCATGGTTTGTTCAATGTGTAAAAGGCATGTGGGCCACTTGTAAAGCTTTTTATCCACCTATGTGGTGGTAATTGGCAAGAATGGTTGTTTTGCAGAATATGATATACATGCAACCTACTGTCACAGAAGGTAGGCTTTTTCGCAGAAGACATTCATGTTGGTTTTAGCTCTACCTTAGGCTTTGCACATCTGTTGTATCAAGTCTTCTCAGTGTTTGGGAATCCCAAGTCTCACATTTAGTCCCCACTCCTAGAACACACAGTGTATCTATTTGCTATGTATTCAGGACTGGTATTTATATGTATACAATGTTTTGTAAGCCTTTTTTCATATTTGTGTACCAGGATGGGTCAAAATCATAGTTAGTTTTGTCTCTATATATGCTTGTATAAATGATTGATTCATTATCTATTATATAGAGTT
>JANHGN010026570.1:0-28522 GCA_024605025.1 Megaceryle maxima | reverse complement strand
AGGAAAGGAAAGGAAAGGAAAGGAAAGGAAAGGAAAGGAAAGGAAAGGAAAGGAAAGGAAAGGAAAGGAAAGGAAGGTGTATTTGTAGTCACATATACTCCATACTCCTAGACTTACTCATGTTCAATTGCCATTATCTGAATACTTGTTGAACACTGAACATGAACTCAGATGATCTCTTTTGTGTTCTGAAATCAGAATGAAGAATTTTTTGACATTTTTGCATAAGGAAAATACATGGCATTCAACATTTGCATTTGTGACTGTGAGGATTTAGTATGGTAGTGTATGTTTATAGGCCAACAAAGAGATTCTGTAGGTGAACTTAAGTGCTAC
Source organism: Megaceryle maxima (assembly GCA_024605025.1). Taxonomy (NCBI): domain Eukaryota; kingdom Metazoa; phylum Chordata; class Aves; order Coraciiformes; family Cerylidae; genus Megaceryle; species Megaceryle maxima. The sequence goes on along the minus strand of JANHGN010026570.1, from coordinate 28,186 downwards.
AGAGAGTTTAAAATTATTTGGAAAGACTGCTATATTTTCCCCCCTTTTTGTTGTTTTTTTGTTTGTGGTTTGGTTTGTTTTGTTGGTGGTGGTTTTGTTTTTGTTTGTTTGTTTGTTTTGTTTTGTTTAATTTTATTTTTATTTTAATACTTTTTTTTTTCCTGCTTTACTTTGGAATAATGCAATGAAGAAATATTCTAGAACACCACCAGGTAGGTGGAAGTTAGAGAACCACAGTCAGGGTCCTAAAATGAAACAGGAAAAGGACATAGATCTATGTCTTATGTCTCAAGAAAGTGATTGAATGATGTGAGGGTGATACATTTCACATAACCAAATATCCCACACCTGATACTATTTCCTGGTAGAAGTTTCATCCAAAGAGTTTAACTATTATTAGCTTTCCAATTGGCAAGGTATTTTCTTAGAAATTTCAAAATAGTTTCAGTCTTGACTGGAGCTGTAGAAAATAGTTTAAAGACACAGGTGTATTTCTTTCAGGAGAATATCAGCATTGTGTTTTCAGCAATGGAGTATTCCACTTTGTCCTGGTTTGAGTGAGAACAGAACTAATTCTGTTCAGTGATTTTAGTTTCCAGCTCAGTTCTTCTAACTCCCTGCATTTCTGAAGTTAGCAGAGTGTTTTCCCAGGCAGTGGCTGCTCCCAGCAGTGATAACACCCCATGTTTAGAGTCAGTACCAAGGGTTGGTGTGCAGACCAAGGCCACTGCTGGATCTTGTGCACCACATTGGAGGCGAAGAAAGTAAAAGGCAGCACCTGCAGAGAGTAGCGTCCAGGACAGGTGACCCCAAACTGACCAGCGAGGGATTGCAGCCCATGTACAGGATATTCAGTATAAAACTGAGGGATCAGGAGGGTCAAGCTCCTCTCCACTTGTCTCAGTTTTTTTTCTGGGTTCTTCCTCGTTTCTTCAATGTTCAGCATCCAAGGGGGACCCTGTCCATTTGCTTTTAATCCTGATCTGTATGTGTTCCTGAATCCAATACCAGAATCCAGCTCTTGAACACAGCTCCCCTCTGCTGCTGGGCCCAGTCTGGGACTCTCCTGGTGCCTGCTCCACAGCATCAATGGTGACGGTGATGAAATTACCATCAGGGGGTGGGGTTGGATTTGATACTGGTTTTGTATATATCAATCAATATGAACATCCATCCATACACATGCACAACATGCATCCCTCCAGTACCTGGGCTTAGACCCTCTATCTGCCCACTAGCTGACTGGAGAACCTCTCCAGCAGACTCATTCTGAGTTGGGGCTTCACATCTGGACCATGAAGTTGATGTCCCTCCCATTGGACAGCCCCTGTGAAGTGCTGGGGCTCTTTCTGTGAGTTTGTTACCAGGGTTTCCCCACCTTCAATCCTTGTCTTTGAGCTCCTTATGTTTGTGGAGACAGGTCTTCTAACGGGCTGATTGATTTCCTGTAATTAGGCTGTTATTTGGGTTCCCCCCTTGCCACTGTTCCTCTGTGCTCTTGTGTATGTGTTCACTGGAGTCTTTTGCATGTAGCCTAACAATAGTCATTACTCAGTGTAACTTTTGGAATCAAAACCTGCAATCTTTCTGTATACAAATTTATGTCAAATTTGTTCAGTTTTCTTACTGGCATACTCCAAAAATTGGATTTGCTCTTGATTTATTTTCCAAAAAAAAAAAAGTAAAAATTGTGCCTTTTTTTTTTTTTTTTTTTTTTTTTTCCACATTTATGAAGGGAAAATGAAGTCAGTCAGAACATATTTACTTACAGATACTCTTACAGAAGTGGAATACATGTCTGTGGAGGTTTTTTTGCTGTTTTTTTTTTTTTTTTCTAAATCAGACATTGGAGTCAGTTACACATCTTTGCAGCTTATAATAGTACACAGAACTTAAGCTGGAAATAATAAGAATTTCTAAATATGGACATCATTTTTATCACATTTTTATTACTTTTATAAAGTGCAGTTTGTAATTAGTAATTATTAGGAACCAAGCTATAAAACCTGAGAAACATGAAGCCAGGGGAAGATGGTATTATATTGTATAAAACTGAAGAAATTCTGTAAACATATTTAGTTCTGTTTTTATCATTCTGTGTAAACATCAAGAAGTTGTGCATTGTTCACCAGGAATTGCTTAATCCATACTCTAGGTAAAAGATAAATAGTTTATTTTTGAGAACCACAAAAGAACATCAAATTTTAGATAAATTATCAAAAGACATTGGCTGAAGAACAATACATGCTTTCTACTGACCTATTATTTCTCTTCAGGGTTACTGGATGCACACAGACATGAATCAAACCACTTACAAATAAGATGTTTTTCTCTCTACCTGTACACAGAGAACTGCCTTTATGTCTCATTTTATTCTTCCTCAGTATAAAATGATTGATTGATTGCTCACAGCTTGCATGACTCCCTGCTGCCCTAGATCCATCTCCACTCTTCACACTCCATACAGTTCTTGCATCATTGACTTTCTGCCAGCCATTTTGCTGCCAGTGCATGAGCTGACATTTAATGATCTTTAGACGTAGTAATGTCACATTTATCACTCTTTATTGGTTGTGACAGACTGAAATTCAAATGCAAACATGAAATGCAGACTGAATCCAATCCAAGCAGTGATATGTATTTGAGTGGCATCTGTCAAGGCACGTTGAGAAAGAAGTGAAAAATGACCTGTTTCCTATTATTTTATAACTACAAATAGCAGTTATCTAGGTCCACTCTAAAATATTTTTCCTTATAGTTTTCAGGGAAACTCCATTTGGTTTCCAAAATGTCATATTTATTTGAGTATTTTAATGTTAACAAATATACCAGATTTTACATTTTCAGTTTAATCCAATCCCAAAATTTACATGAAAAATACCAGGAGCACATTGATCCCTATGATCACTCTACCTTCATCTGCTACACAAGGAACAGTTCCTTCTGAATTTCAGCTGTTGCAATCCTGACACAGCTACTTTTATTGCAAATGCCAAAGAATAAGACAGATTTAGTCTTCTTTTATCGTTCTTCCTCCCTAGATAGCACTAAAAGTTCCCAGAAGCAAATGGTCTCCCAGAGGACCTTTACATTTATATTCAGTGGTCATGACTGGGGCCTTTTACTAACACACCTTTAGTAGTTGGGCACCACTCTCTAGTTACTACCATGCTTTTCAAGGAATAGATGCAGAATTCAGGGCCACAGATATGACAAATATCTATGTCTGCTGTTTAGCAATGAGAGGAGAAATAAAATAAATTAAGCGGAAAAATATATTTGCTTACTTGGTTTAAATTTCTTCTATGTTTTCTCCTGGCCAGGACAAGGTCAGCCATTGAAAATTTCTAAGGAATGTGATGATTATGGGGTCATGGCTCATGAGGAAGGTTCAACCAGCAGCCCCTCTGTCTCAGCATCTTCTATGGCTTCTCTGTTATACTGAGTTCACTGACTGAAATCAGTCCTTACCAAGACTTATCCTTCTGCTTCTTTAATCTCAAAATTAAACTATAGTGTTTAAAGGTGTATGTCCTCTTGTCCATTTTGCTGTACACCTACCACACTGCAAAAGCACTGGCTAAACCAGTTTGCATTCTACTCTTTATGGTAAAGACAACTACATCTAAATTTATTTTTAAGCAGATGCCAGAGCTGATGCAGGCTGCACTTCAGAGAAATGGATGGTACCTGAGATCACTAGTCCTGTTTATAATATTTCAGCTAGAATATATCTAGAAGCTCACTGGCATTTCTTTTGCCAAAAGACAAGCTGCTATCAATTAATTATACACTACATTTTGATACATTTTAAGGAAACTGTTTAATGAAAACATATTTTTAAAAGGAGTGAAAGTGACAGTTCTTACCTGCAGAGAATGAAAGAATGTTTTAAGACTGTTTAAAGACAGGGTATCCTTTTCATCACTTTTGAAGAAAATATATCTACTATGGAGAGTCCATTTTAAAAAGATACATATAGATAGACCTTTATCAAAAGCAAGTAGAATCCCATTCTGAAAAGCATTTCTGTAATCACTGTGCTGACAACCCTGATGGCTTTAGGATTTACCCATTCTCCTTTGTTTATATAGGAGATAAAGCTAACTGTAGATGACAGCACTCATGACAATTCTAGTGACTTTTTTTTCCTCATAATCACTAAAACATTAAAATGTTCTTCAGAATGGGAGGTTTTTTCCACTGTGCCATTTTACCATTTTTCAGTATGATTCTTGAGAAAGGAAGTTGATTCAAAATGAGGTTTTTGAGCTTGGTTGTGAACTTATGTGATGTTCCACTCAACTCAAATTAGTCTCCTATATTTTCTCTTCCTGCCACTCTCTGCCCTACCAAGTTAACAAACAAACAAACAAACAACAAATCCCAACCCCAAACCAAACAAATACAAAACCACAAACAAGCTTTAAAACCAAAACAAAAAGATCCACACACAAAACAACAAAAAAACCCAACAAGCAAAACCAAAACAAAACCAACACAAAGAAAAATGAATACAAACAAAATATTACAATGAAGCCTGAATTTATTTTCCCCATAAAAAGTTATACTTGTTAAAATATAACAGGATTTTAAAATATACATGCTAAAAGTCACTACCTGAGTTAACACCTTCAATTCAGATAACTGATGGACTGTGATGTGGAGGGTTAGATGCCTGCTGTGAGAACATGCTCAGATTCATACTGATTTGCACTGGGCTACCCTCTAGAGATCTCCCTTTTTACTTTTATCTTCTGTCAGGGCATGGCATCCCATTATACAAAACCACTTTTGTTTTGGAAAGACAAATACATTGACCCACTAGCCCAAATAGTGGAAGTCCTATTTTGTTACATAGTAGTGTTCTAAAAAGTGATTATATATGTTGTATGGTGGTGTAGCATTGTGTCTGACATGCTCCTGTTGGTTTTCCAGGGTCACCCAGTATATTGTTTTCAAACTGGATTAAATCTTGTTGATTTTAATGAACGTGTGCAAAAAATTCATATGCATAGGGTATTAGACTTCAAGTCACAATATATTTTTCCTACAAAAATGATTAAAATATTTGCTTAATTATATTACTTGCTTTAAGACAACTAAGTCTTAATGTGTTTTCTAATGAGAGAACTTAAGATAACCTTAAGAGAATACATACAATTTCTAACCCCAAAGATGCTAACCTCATGTATTACTTTGTGTGTATTTTGGAGGGATGTTTTTCTCCTCATTTATTATCCCTTAGGCAATAACCCTTTACCATGCTTACATATGCCAGATGTCTAAAGCCTCTCTGCTGGATGTAAACATTTTCTGAAGACAAAAATCAACAGCTCATTACCATACTGTGAACTTTAGTTAAAAGTGAAGTCTTAAAGTCAGTCCAAAGATGACTATATTCTACTTCCTTCTGGAGGATGTGTGTGCATAAATTCTCTCTTTCTATTTTGTTTAAGACCTTACATGTCATTTTTTCTTATTGGAAGCACCTTACCTTTGCTGAAGTGAGACCTTAAAAGTACACCAAATTCATATTTTTAAATATATTGGAATTAAAATATTGAGGAATTGTTGGTTTAGTGACATGGCAAGGATTTTTTTTTCCATTTAATGTATCTAATCCAGTTGTGTAGTGGTGTTTTGTTTCTTTCCAAAAGAAATACCACCTCTGGTATTAAAAGTGGTGTTAAAAATTATATGCATTATTTATATAGATACACACCTCCACACATGCATGCATATATATACATACATGCACACATACATATATGTAGATATATACAAATTTGTATAAATATGCAAATATAAAATAATAAAAATGTGTAAACTGTTATACTATATTACACTACTACGTATTACAGCTACATATATAATCTATATATATACCTATGTATATATACACCACCTTTACACACCATCTTTAGTACTTGTTTCAGCTGCACAGTGTGATGAAGATGTGAACTAATACATGTGATGGTTTAAACTCCCTGATGCCTTTTGTCACAATACCAGAAGAGAGGACAAAAATTCTTTCTCTCTCTGTTTGATGTTTCTGGTTACAATCAAAGACAGGCCTTCAAGGTGGCACAGGGAAGTTTTGTCTATTGGTTGCATTTGTTCTTTTGATCGTTTAAGCCTGTATTTTCTGGAGTGTTCATTAATTCTGGCTGCCAAACTGAAAGCCTGGTTTAAAGAATTGTTCAGCCTTCAGCACCCATGTTCGCTTTAAGCCAAAGTGCTTCTCAAAATGTTGTCTGCACGGTCTCAAATTCAGCGTTTGACAATCAAAACACCCAGCTAGAATGCACAGTAGAAAATGTGGATGTTCAGACACTTCCATGGGCCATCCAGAACTGCACTAATAAAAGCCTGATGCCTGCCTTAAAGACTATAACTCAGTCTTCAACGTTTTGGTTTTGACGTCTTATCGAATCTTATGTTTGACATCACTAAATGAAACATGATAATAATGATCTAACATTAAGAAGACAGTATTTTTAACATCTGGTAAGGATTGTTCCTATAAAGCTGCAATGACAGGGCCCAGTACTCCAAGGCAGAAAAGTTTTTGGTTCCACTTCTGCTTTGTTTTTTCTTTTCAGCTTTATATAAGAGCTAAATGCTTCATTTAGTAATAGTTCAAAGCTTCCTTGAAAGTAAGTAAGTATCCCTCATGTAATTATTCTAAAATAGCAGATTGGCAATGTCTAGTTTGGGCACTGTTCATATCTCATCACTTCTGTGATGCTTTGATGCATTCTTGGAATCACAGTGCTAAACCTAAATGGCTGAACAGCTAGTGAAGAACAAGGAAAATAAAGCTACATGGCTGATGCCTGACAGAATGCAAAATTATCTGTAGGGTAGCTACTACTAAAAGGGAAACAAGATAGTAATTGGGCATCTGGGAAAAAGTCCTGAGGTTGAAGAATGTGTGTCATGCCTGTTGGGTTGTGGTTATATGGGTTATCTGAATATTTTTTCCTTAAAAGCTGGGTGTCATGAGGGCTTAGATTTGTATCTCTGCTTGCTCATCTCTATTCTACTACTCCTGCCAGCTACTTCTGCAGTGGAAAACAATGATGAAAGAACTGTGATCTTTGAATGCTCACACCTATACTGACACACACACACACAAAAATAGTGGATTTACATTTTTTCACTTACTGTTACAAAGGGATGAAAACAAGTTTATTTTTTATGTTAGGATTTTTTGTTTGTTTTTCAACCAGCTCTTCACATATCAATTTTATTCTGACCATGCAGGAGCACAGAATGATATATAAGGCTTAAGTCCAGTCATAGGAGTCCTGGTGAGGCCACATCTGAAGTACCATATCCAGTTTTGGGCTCCCCAGTTCAAGAAGGACAGGGAACTCTTGGAGAGGGTACAGCAAAGGGTTACAAAGGTGATTAGTGGACTAGAGCATCTCTCTTATGAGGAAAGGCTGAAGAAGTTGGGTCTTTTTAGTTTGGAAAAGGGTGGTTGTCAGGAGGATGGGACCAGTCTTTTTGACAGGACAAGGGGTAATGGACACAAATTTGAATTTAGGAAGATCCATCTAAACATGAGGAGGAACTTCTTTACTTTGAGGGTGATGGAGCACTGGAACAGGCTGCCCAGAGAGGTGTTGGAGACTCCTCTCTGGAGAGATTCCAGATGAATTTGCCTTGGCAGGGGGTTTGGACTAGGTGTTCTCCAAATGTCCCTTCCAACGCTTACCTGTGATTCTGTGATTGAGTGCAGGTAACAGATCCAGCAGCTCACCTGTGTGGGGTTTCAGGAGGCCCATGGGCTTCTCCCACTGGAGAAAAGTCTGTGGTCTTACCATTCAAAAGCATGAAATGCTGGCAGCAGAGAAACACGAAGAATGCAGTACTTATGCGAGTCTGACACTCAACGAACTTGATAGTTCCTGCAGCTTCACCCAGCAAGGAGAAAAGGGAGCAGTGAAACAAACTGCAGTGCAGAGGAAAGGCTTGCAAATCAGCACTGCTGGTGGTAGGAGAAGGTGAGAAAAAGAGGCAGTGAGAGAGATCAGAAATCTCAGGAACCTGCTGGCCTGGTAGGAAGAAGTACTGGAGTTGCTGAGTGTGTGACACTCAGGGAGAGGTTACAGAGCTTGCCAACCAATATAACTGTATCAACTCAGTAAACTGCTTCACTTGCATACACAAAGAAATTAAGTGGTCAACATGGTTTTCAATAAACAGATTTACTACAGCTCATTCCAGTTTTACCTCCTGCTTGCTACTTCTCTCAGAGATACAGTGTGTGTGGAGGTATGAGCCTTTCTTTTCCTTTTTCTTTTTTTTTCATTAGCTCTAAGAGTAATTTCTGTAACATTTCATTTCATCCTTTCTGTGAAAAAAATCATTTGCATATTCAAACCTTTAAAATGTCATCTCTTCCTTACAGCACATCTAATCAATGTCACCTGCAGAACAGGACACCCAAGGCTCCTGTAAGGGCCAAACTCTATTTGCCAGCTGGACAATCCAAGTAATGCCCTTTATGACAGTATTCACAAGGTTCAGAACACAGTAGCTTTGGCAATTATGAGACAATTTCAGTAAAGAAGTGCAGACAGGTCACAGATTGCAGAATGACAATGACAATTCAGATGGAACAAACAGCAATCTCTAAGGTGCTTCAGTTCCTGCCACTCTCAATGAAGTTCTTTACTCAAAGTAAGATAAACCATAACCTATTCCTCTGAGCACAGGGCATTGTCTTTCCTGTCCTTTTGAAATGCAGACAGTCACTTCTTTGTTCACATGGTTTTGTGAAGAATAAAAGAGGCATACTGGATCTGTTCAGACATCCTTGTCATTCATGGCTTGTAGCAAACTTTATGAATATAGAGAACAAGAAAGAGGAATCACTGTGAGGCCATAAGCAAACCATCGGGGCATGCAGAAAATGAAAATGGCAGAGGGAATAGGAAAGAAAACTGTAGTAAGAGGATAGAAGATAAGAGAGCTAGATTATAGGATAAAGGAAGATTATGAAGCAGAGAAGTTCAGGTGGCAAGAGATTTGTGAGGACTCGCTCAGGAACATGGGAATGAATGAAAAAGAGTAAGAATATGTTATGAAGAAAAAAAATGATATCTCTCTGCATTCAGGATTTCTTTACTTCTGAAACATTGAGAATCAAATATTCCATGAGACTTTCTGTTCATTCATGAGACATCTTTTAATGTTAGTCTGCCAAATCCTTATGTAGCAGAAACCCACAAGACTTGGTCAAAGCACATGGAGAGGTGAGATGACTTCCTAGCAAAGACTTTTTATGACTGCAAGGCTTTCAGCTAAATGTCTTTATATGAATTAGTGATGTAATATTATGACACTGGCATCAACTTTAGTTAGTTAGCTTTACTGCTGATGGCTCCAGGAAAGGTTTCAAACGCAGATTTTCAGAGATGAGATTCAGCTCCTATTTACATTCCAGAGCTCCTTTGTGACACCAGAAAGTCATATAATGACAGGTTTTTGAAAATTATGTCTGTGACTACTGATCTACCTAATGGTATTTTTTAAAGTGTCTACACATTTAATTTCCATTGATTTTTAATGATTGAAATATCTTTAAGAATTACATGTCTATCTGTCACCTGCTTTTGACAAACCTCACATTTTTATCTTTAAACACCTTAATATCTTTAAAAAGCTATCTTTTAGTTCTGTGGTGCATTTTTTTTTTTTTTTTCCTGAACATGAATAGTAATAGCAGTTGTCTACCTCTCAAAGGTATTGAGAGATTGCAAAAAACTCGAGGACATATTTTGTTGAAAGTTTTTATGCATCTCTTCCTCCTTGAAATTAAGTGGAGTGCTTAAATGTTTTTGCAATCTTTCCTTACAAAATAAAGCTATACACAAACCACAGAGATATTTTTTCGTTTGCTACTATGCACCCAGCTTTATTTCTTTTGGAGTCAATGACATAACTTCCTTTAGGCTTCAGTAGGAGGAACATTGGGAAAACAAGCTGCTTCCTTAATTGATTTAACTGTTTCTTGACATGACCAAACAAATCTTAATGGAAAACATGGGATTTGGAATTTTTTTTTCCATTCTTCTGATTTTCCTCAGTGGTGCAATAGCTTCCCATCTATCCCTGCCACTCTCCCCTCTATCATTTCTTAGCTAGAAGCTATCAAACTCTTTAACAGTTTCACTCTGATACCATCTCTCATTGACATCTTGCTGATAACCTTGTCAGGGAATATTGACAGACTCAACCACCATATATTATTTAGTAGTCACTAAAATAATTGAGTTTCTTTTACTGTTCAAACAGTCCCTATTACAGTGTGGAAAGGAAGACCACGTTGCTCGCCAGTGCTTCTGACAGCATTAACCCATTGTTTCTTGCTTAAAGAGGGTGACATTATTTTCCCCTGACATTTATGCCATGCAACAGTCACAGGCTGCAACATTGAATTGAATATTCACATTACTATTCTGCTAAAAGAACAGATGCAATAGTACAAGGCATTCACAAGCTTTATGAATTACACCATTCTGTAAATGTTTTAAAGAAAATAAAAATTATTTTGTCATGATATCCAAATTCAAGCCTCCTATCTCATGGAGACTTCTTAAATAAGAATTTCAGTATATGTGTACTGGAATCCAATCTAGGAGATAAAGTGCTTGGGTACTTAGGTAGTGAAGCAGAATCAGACCTCTGCAGCACCATCAGGAGATACAAAGAGATAAAACAGTGATGCACACAAAGCACGTTGTGACATAGCAAGCTGATCATCTTGCCTAGCAGAATCATTATTTTAGGGGATGCCTGCTACAGGTAGTGTAGCTTAAAGGAGTTCAGTCCTTTCAATCTGAATGCATTTGCTATTTTTTTTTTTTTTTTTTCTTGTACTGCTTGTTATTCGTCAATGTCACTTCTTGAGCTGAATATATGTAAACATTTTTTCCTAGATCAGAATCACATCTGAAATAGATTTAAAGAAGATAGTCAAACATTTGGGATATCTATATCACTGTTACTTGGTTTTCCATTAATTTATACCCTGGAACATAATTCAGAAAGTTCTGTAAACCCGCAGTAACTTGTTGCTTCTGCTGTAAGAAACAGGCCATTTGCCACTGACCTCTGTCAGCACAAGAATTTGTGTGATGAATCAGACAGAGCAACTGACTACAAATTGCTCTGAAAACTCGGGGAGTAGGGTGTGTGAATAGAGTTTATTTAAATCAGTTTTTCTACAAATTTGCTGAGTCTTAGTATCACTCCATGGACTGGAGACTTTGGGTAGTAAACAGTAAAGAGACAGTAGAACATTTCACAAGGGAATACTGACCTTGTTGTTTCAACACTGAAATTGTGTTCTACTTAGTTAGAATTTTACCTGTAGTTTGCCTCTACAGGAATTACTCTTTGTTTTCCTTACAGTACTGAGTAGTACATCTGATTGGAATGCAAAATTCTGTTACTTATGTATAATAAATGCATATGAATTCCTATGTATTTACACATGTACACACACAGGACACATATAAACATATATAAATGTAAACTCTTCATAATCTCTACTTTCACAGATAATCATTAGCATGACAGTTACCCAAGAAAAACAAGTGGAACGTATCTACCTTTATATTTTCCCATAAAAATTCTTTAAATACTTGCCAGGTTACAGGAAAGTGTTACATTTTTATGTTCTGTTATTTGTAGTAGGGAAACCAATTAGGGAAAAATAAGAATATTTTCTTAAGGTAAAAATAATGAGTCCAGGACTAATAAAACTCACATAGCAAAAATATAGATACACAGTACAGAGAAATTTGTGGGTGAGATAATAAATTGCCATTTAGCATTAAAAGGCCTTGAAAAAAAATATATTTTGCTGGTTCTGGGAGTAGATGAATAAAATTAAAGTAATCTTGGACCAATACCAGAATTTAAATTGCAATGCGCTTCATGTTTCCCCCTTCCTCTGCCTCCCTCCCTGCCAAAGCTTGGCAGTTCCATTATTATGGCAATCAAGCTGTCGTGTTCATACATCATATTTCATCACCAAGAAAACTAATTTCGAATCTCAACATGTTTTCAACTCTCTGGAGATAGTTCTTGTTGGTGATGATGAATGGATTGTAGAAACACTGAGTTATCCTATGATCTAGGAACCTTTAGACCTAAGAGAAAATAAACTCTTGGTTACTGTTCAAACTAGTCCCTTATGCCACCCAATGGTTCTAGGATGGAGAAACAATACCGGTTTCCCCCTTACTGCTTCCTACTCCAAATGAGGTGAAGTAATTTTGAAGGTTTTTAAATTTTGTAGGGTCTCAATCAGACTCAAATATAGAGAAAGTTAGATCAGTTAAAAAGTTAAACAGAAAGTTAAACAGTTCTTTAATTAATTTGTTGTTAACTCAGTTAGATCTACAGTGTATTTTTCTTCAAGGAATTTATGGAACACAGTAAAATCTGATAATCTTCAGTTTCTGATATACAACATTTCAGGCAGAAAGATGAGAAAATTTATCTACTTTTAGGAAAATGCAGTAATCTGTTGTTGAAGCTAAATTTCTGACCCACAAACAAAAAAGTTTAAAAATGGGTTTGAGGCTTTAAAAATGAGAAGCCTTGTCCCAAGTTGTTTTTTTTTTAAATATTAAGTAAAAAAGGAGCTACAACATTGTATAGCTTATTACCTCATCACCTTGCACAACCTTTATTTATGTATTTCAAAAAGTGCCTTTGCCTAAAAGGGAAGCAATTTCAAGGTATTTGGGCAGAATTCATTCATTTTCAATAAAGGCCTTGGAAATGAGATGCTTAAGTGCAGTGAAATCACAGATTGATTATCTTTCTTGTTGTGGGACAAGCACTTTGCTAGAAATGTCTAGTAGGAACATGAGATGTACCTACAACTGCATCAATGTAGGCTGTATCTTTCACTCTATGAAACTTTCACCTTTCTTATAAGAGGATGAAATTATAATGTTTATGTCATGTTTTAAACTCCAGCCAGCAAGTCAGCCCCACAGAGCTGATGCCTCCCTCCCAGTGAAATGGGGGAAAGAATCGAAAGATCAAAAGTGACAAAGCTCCTGGGCTGAGAGAAAGACAATTGAATAGGTAAAGCAAAAGCTGCACAAGCAAAGCAAAACAAGGAATCCATTCACCACTTTCCATCATCATGCAGGTGTTCAGCCATCTCCAGGAAAGCCAGTCTCCATCACATATAATAGTTACTTGGGAAGACAAACTCCCATTCTCTGAATATCCTCCCCTTTCTCCTTCTTCCCACAGCTTTATATACTGAGCATAAAATCAGATGATATCCCTTTGGTCAGTTGGGATCAGCTGTCCCAGCTGTGTCCTCTCCCAGGTTCTTGTAAACTCCCTGTTTACCTACTGGTGGGTTGGGTGGAGAAGCTGAAAAGGCCTTGGCCTTGTGTAACCACTGCTCAGCAGTTACAAAAACATTCTTGTGCTATCAACACTGTTTCTTGCACAAATACAAAACACAGCCCCATACCAGCTACTGTGAAGAAGATCTAACTCTATCCCAGCCAAAACCAGAACAGTTTGTTTCTTCATCTTCCCTCCAAATTATGCTAATATGCTTCCTGCTACAGCATTTTGTAGTTTCTCTGGACTACACTGCAACACAGTTGTACAGTCTTGCAAGGAGAGATACATTACACAAATATATATAGGCAAAAGTTTTTCCCTGAAAGAACTACAGAACTACCAGCTACAAGTAGTTTTTTTCTTTTTTTTTTTCCTTCTCTCTTGATCACCATTTCAGTAATAAAAAGACATGAAAAAAGGCATGAGATTGTGATTTTCCTCAAAGTCTGTGAAAAAAGAGGGTGTGTTTTTCCTTCTTTTTTCTTTTCCATTGTAAGCTTGCTTTCTATATTATATTTTTATTTCAGATTGAGTGCATTGTGGTGTACTCAGTGACAGTTTAGCAACAAAGAAGTATTTCCATGTTAAGCATTTATATTTTAAGTAGAACTCTGAGATATTCTTTTATTTAAATAGCCATATGGCAAAATAAAATAATTTTCATGCGCTTATGAGTTGGGCCAGCTGAATGATGAGGAAGGCTACGTTGCAATTAAATCCAGTATATAAAGGAACCCACTGCAATAACTGAAAATAATAAATGAAAATAGAAATGATAACTCATCCTCATGGAATGAATGCTATTGTTCTTAGCGTTTAAAGGAAATCAATTCCTGTATTGCACGAGCCCTTGTCTTGTCTCACTCAGTGGACAAGGAGGGAGGTGAATCTTTGTGATGCCCCGACAGAGGCTGTCCCTGCACGGAAGGGCCGCCGGGCCGGTAGTCACAACAGTGACTCCGAGGAACAATAACAAAACAATAGACTAGTTCTCCCTAATGAAACAATCAACAAGCGGTATGGATAAAGGGGTTATTTTCGTGAGCGATTATTTTATGGCGCGACTGAATTTTGATGAAAAGGAAGAGTTATTAAAAAAAAAAAAAGAAAATATAGGGGGAGTGATAAAGTAAGAGAGAAAGATAAAGAGAAAAGGATTTCACCACCCGTGGATCCAGCGATGTCTCACTGAATCGGCCCAAGACTTAAGTTCTTCGGTGGTGGGTGCACCACGATCAATATTTTTCTGTCCCTTTTATACCCTTGAGATATGTGCGTAGCATTCCCAATTTCCACAGGAAGTGGTGTTGATTTGCATGAGCCCCCTGAGCTCTCCTGCAACCCACCTCCCCCATGGTGCAAGCGGCAGGAGCACTTGACTAAAGAAGAGTCCCACCTATGCAGAACTTACCTCTTCCTGTTGTTAAAGCATATCTGCAAGGAGCCAAAGGGGTAGCACAGAGATACTGGGAGTAATAAACACTTCTGCCCTCCAGACAGGTCCTTCAGATCTTATCACCACACAGGGTTTGAGGTACACAATAGCCGGGCTCTTACAGCCCTTCAACAAATTGCAAGAAAAAAAAAAAAAGAAAAAAAAAAAAAGCATTCTTGTCTCTGTTTCTCTGAAGATGAAATTGAGAAATGGAGAAGATATCTCTAAACAGTTTTGTTTAATCTTAGGATTTGATGTTTAGTTGGTATAAACCAGGATAACTGCCCTGCTCCTTTAACGAATACTGGTATTGACATTGAACGATTAGGAATGTGAGAAGTCATGTTTTCTTCCTTTTTTAATCCCTGATTTGAACTCTTTTGAAACAGAATGTTTAAAGCCTTAATATACATTCAGTGGGACCCAAAAGGGTTCAGAGAAAGGTACAAGAGGTCTACCTGCACAAAGCCATCTGAATGAGAACATTAGATTGTAAGAAAAGTAAATACACAATTTAATTCATTGTTCTTTTCTTGCTAATCACATCAAACGGAGCCAGCCTCTGAAGATTTTATTATCTAAGCTAGTGATTCTGAAAATGCTTAACTTCAAAGAATATCTTCATTCACAGAAGCAGCACCAGGGAGGCAGTTACTAAGCACACCTATAAAGTTATTTGTAGGATCAAGACCAGCACTAGGTGAGCAGAGGGAAAAGAAAAGTAAAAAAAATACCTATTGAGTTATCATTTACCAGGGAGTGGAGACTGAGTGGTAGTAACCAGTGGCTGTAGCTATATTTATTATTGCATAAAGGTGCTTGAATCTGCTATGCCTGGAGGTCCCTTTCAGTATCCCCATCCTCATTAACAGAAAAGAGATGGTAGCCAGCCCATTAAAAAATTTGCTGTATTGAACAGTGAAGACTTCAGATTCATTTTATTGTCTTTTGATTTAATTCATGTTCACTTTATTTTAACAGTGTCATTTGACAGATGGATTTTACCTCTGAGACCATTTTCTCCCCTAAACTGCCATTCAAAGCATGCATCTCATAGGTACACTCAGAAGTCTTTTCTGCTCTGGCAGGCATTTGTATCCATGCTTACCACAGAATTTACTAAACCATTTCAGATATTGTGCATTATCACCACATCTCTGTGTGTGTGTGCATATCGATATATGCATACGTGTATAGATATATATGCATATATTCTCTCCTATATTTTTATATATTTGTGCATCTCCTTCACTGGCAGGCACACAAGCAGAAACTAACTATTTAAGAAGGCTGGGCTCCTTGAAACAAACTGAAGTTGATTTCTAACTGAAATTAAATTAACCATAACACCAATCCTTCTCAAATCAGAATGCTTTCATTTTTATGTTCATTAATTCACTGGTTGTTACATTAACATTAATCATATATGTATTTCAGTAATTTTTCATTACTCACTGACATTTGGTTACCAGCAACTCCAAATACCTTTGACAGAAATATAAAATACTCCCATGTTGCCTGTTTCAGTCATTGGAGTAAGAAGTTATGCTTCCAGGCAACTTGCTTTGTGTCCTGAAGGAGACTCAGGATACTGACCCATAAAGTCACAAAAAAATCCCCTCAGCAGTGAACCAGGCTTTTGAAAATTGACTCAGAAACCATGAGTAAGAGATTGTGTGGGTTTGTTGTTGTTGTTTTGTTTTGTTTTGTTTGTGTTTTTTTTTGTTTGGTTTATTTTTTTTTCTTGTTTTTTGTTGGTTGGTTGGGATTTTTTTGTTTGTTTTGTTTTTCCTGTGGCATTTGCTATTCACACAAGCAAAAGGGTCACAGGACCACAGAAAACGATGCTGCTGTTAAAAGTTTCCTTTCTTTCATATTTTCCTCATGCTAAATTAGAATATTCTGGTGGTGGAATAATATTTAAAAGAAGGATGGTCTCCATCCCTTTGCCCTCACATTCAGCTTTCATTGAAACTATTGGGACTTGGGCTATAAATTACAGCCACGTGTATAGGAACCCAGCAATGGTTGTAAGAGGTTAATTTCTAGATACTGATGATTGTAGAATATTGAGTTTGTTTGTTTGACCTCAGATGTGATAATGACAGTGTGTCACTTTTGTATGATCCTTTTTCATCCCCCTCATCTGGTAGATCCTTGGGTAGGTGCTATTTCTTTGACAGTGTTTGTATGATTATTTTAATTGTTGTCAGTTCTATTACTGGAGGAAGAAAACATGTTTGTTTTTACCCCTCTCTCTATGCATATACAACCACTCTCATATATATATATATATATATAAGTTTTTATCAGCTCATAATGACGATATTTTCCATTGCAAAGAAACTGGTAAAAAAAGGCTACCATGGCAAAACACCAAAGCATTATCATTAGCTCAGGTGTGTGTACTCTGCAATTTAAGCTTGCAAGCATGTTTTTTCACTTTCTTCTTTGCTTTTCCGAGGAAAATTAATTTTCAGCTTTTTCAAGTACTTCAGTTGATACATATGGATGTTTTCAAGCATCAGCTACTTGAAAAATATCAAGTCCTGTGAGAATTAAATAAAGCAAATCTGTTTTATTTGTCTGCCATGCCATTCTAGAGACTGATGTAAACTCCACTTGCAAATTCCACTTGGTTTAAATCAAATGAAAATGAAATAACATTTCGCAGAAAACATTCATTTAACATGGGACAAAGCATTTTCAGTAACATGAATAATGACAGCTCAATTGGTGCAGGGGAAAGAAAGGACTATTGGTGAGAAATAGCTTCCTCATTACAAAGAACACTGAGATGACTCCAAAATGCAGACAATAAAACATTTAAGTACCAGGGAAGTGATCCTCTGATAGAATAGGAAAGAACCTAAATTATGTGTGGGTTTCATGCTACTCAGACGTTTGTGACAGACAAGTAAGCAATCACTGAAGCTAAGGTTTGTTTATTTACCTGTCGGCAATGAAGCCCCACTTAAGTCAAATAATCCGGTAGGTACACATTGTGGAGCCAGTGATACCTTTTCTTCCTTGTGGTGAGTGGATGTTCTTCTGCAAGAAGACAGAGCAAACAGACTTTTTCATGATTCCAGTCTTCTGTGAGGCTTAAGTTATTTCTTCTGGCTTGTGATAATTCCCTCAGACTCATAAGAAGATGTATAGTACCTTTGGCACTTTGCTTATATTTCATGTTTCTGCTATCCTTGGGTACTGCCAAAAATGAAGATTAAAGAACAGCTTAATAATGGGGTGAGCTGGATGCATTGACTTTAATAGGGTTGCAATGACTGTAAATCAGGTGAGATGTAGCATAATTCTCAATACATCTGTTACACTGTGTAAAGGATCCTCTTCTGACTCACATACCACGAAAAACACCAAACTGAAAGCTGTGTAAACCAGATCATATACAGAGGTGTTGTTTATTTATTTAGTATTTCTACATTGCCAGGAGAAACAGCCCAAAATGCATGAAAAGGGAGAGAATTAGTAAATTACTTATATTTTGGAAATAATTTGTCAAATCATAAGATATCAGGACAAATTTTCATTACCAGCCATGACAGAAAATGTGTTGGACTAATTATGAAAGCTGTCATAACTACACATTCTGCATTAGTGACCACAATGTATATTTTCATAGAATTTTTCTACTTACAGAGAAGGTGGAAAAAATAGTTCAAGCAGAATATTTTTTTGACTAAAAAGTTTTTTTAAGAGTAGGAAAAAGAAAACAATTTCTTTGTACTCATAGCACACGGATAGTTATTTCTGAAGTGATGACGTTTCAGGGCCAGAGCCCAGCAGGTGTTAATCATCATACTGTCATTCTCCCCAGTCTACTGCAATTTATAGGAGCTGAGGACTGGTCTCTGAGTTTCACTATTATCTATTTATGAACTCAAGAATATTAGGCATTTTAAATACTTTTCACACGTGTTCATAGTCCAATCTATTTGCGTAATGGCAAGTAAGAAAAGGTTCAGCAGCCAATTTCCCTTTGAGAGTGAGAGAATATATTTTGTGTAGTAACTAGATGAAGAATCTAGGTTACAATGTAATAATTCTGAACCCTTTATGAACGTTGAATTTGAAATGAAATAGATTTGTAAACATAGAGAAGAAAAAAAAAATCAAGATAAATTTGTAGATTTGTTTTCCAAACATGTATGAGTTTTAAGGTAAAAGAACAGTATTTGCTTAAGATTGTATTAACTATTTCAATATTACCTGGGGTTTTTTTTGTAACTCCCCTAAGCTCGGGGATAGTGATCTATCTCATGAAAATGATTAATAATTAATATACAAGCTTGTGAATGAAATGAAAAATCTATTTTCAAGATTCAAGTGGAAGTTACCTTCTAACCTCAATGAACTGATGTGAATTGTCCTTTAGACACCTAACTACAGACAGGTGAGGTGACAAGGTTCTGACTTCAGAATCAATTAAGCCAAATCCTTTTATGAATTATACTATCTTAAATAAGTCAACCCAGAGACTCAAAGATAGCTGCATGTCTAATTTCACTCAATTTAGTTGGAAATAAGGCAACTGAGTAGTTTGGAAAGTTTATTTTTATCATCTAATTGGACACCCACAGCAAGAAATAGAAATACTTCTAGAAAACACCACTACACACATATGGGGTTCTTCTTCTTCCTTGTAGGGAAACCCACGGATACAAGGGGGTAAACAGCAAGATGGAAAATCAAGCTTCTTCCATCCAGTTATATATTGTAGGAGTTAAACTTGGATCTCTAGATTTCAATATTTACTCTCCACCTAAAAAACTATGTAGCTGAAGTAAACACTTTGAAACAAGTTTAGAGTAAATGTGCTGCTTTCACACAGAGAGAGAAATAGCTCAAACTATATAACAGGAACAAAGACTTCATCATCATTTACCTCAGAGAAGTTATTTCAAAACTGCTCTGAAGATGAGCTTTGTAGCTTGCCTCTTGTTATGTCTATCTTTTTTTTTTATCAAGATGTCCTACTGTTAAGATCAGGTTGCTATGACTACTGCAATGCTTAGGCCATGTGTAAAGTTTATTTTTGAGAATCATTTTACTAGGAAAATAATTATTTTCTTGAGAGAGAGGGAGGGAAAAAATGAAAATGTTTGGGATGACTGCACTTTTTCTGCTCCAAGAAATCAGGCTTTAAATGTGTTTGATCTAAGTCAGTTGAGGTCAATTTGACATTCATTTTGCTCTGACTGTGTGAAAGCATCTTACATTTTTTATGTAAATCATATGTTAAGAGATGAAGTTTTCTTGTGATTGTTTGTTTTCCTTTGGTCATTTTTATTATTTCTCTTGGCCATGCATTGAATAAGTGTGTTTGTTTTCTAAGCAAATGTTTCCCTCTTTCCTATCTCAGTTTTGAAAACTTGGTACATGACTGGAGTTGGACCTACAACAATAACCCACATCTGAACAAACTCAGACATTTTAGCAATTTACATTTATATTTAATATGTTTCACAACTGGCCTTTATGTTTCTGAAACTTTTTAAACCACAAAAGGCATTTTGAATGAAGATTGGATCACTATGTTGTGGGCTTGCCTCAGACTTTAAAGTAATACAGAATCTAGGTGCTACAAACACATCTTAGTGTCATTTGTGTGCATAATTGACACCAACTAATGATTGTGAAGAAAGAAAGTTAGGCACAAAGACCCACTGAATGGCACCAATTCTCCCCTGAACTTCAACACCCTGCATTTGTGCTGTTGGCAAGACAGTAACACAGGTTTAGTGGATTTTGTAATACACTTCTACCACATAAGCCATAGGAAACGTATTTGTCAAGGAAGTGGCTAGAACTGCAAAAATGGCTAAAAAGTTGTATTTTATTCTCAGAGAAAAAAAAAAACAAACAAAAAACACCAAAACAAACAAACAAACAAACAAAACCAAACTAAAAACCAAAATCCAAAAACAAACCAAAAAACCCAACACACACCCAAAACAAACAAAAAAAGCCCCAACATTTCAGCTCCATTTTCTTGCTTCATGGGTCAAAAATGAGCTTTCTCAAAGGTTTTTGGCAAAGATATATTCCTGAGATGATATGACAGAATAGGAAAGTATATGAGTAACATTGGTGTCTGTCAACATGAAAATTTATGTACTGGAATATCTTGAAAAGTAAATGAATTCATATGAACTGAAAAAGATAATGGAAGGAAAAAAGCTCTGGCCCATTGATTTCAATACCATAATCCCATTGCCTGCAACAATAACATAACTACTGTCTGTGAGAAAGTGCTGTCCCCTCTTTCATTTTCAATATACAGTTCTTGGTGGCATTAATCTAACTCTTTTATACTTGAAATGGACAGTCCCATTGTTTGCCTGTTCAAAACAGATATTCTATGTTACTATAAAATCACTAAGTTTAAACATTTTCTTAAGAATAATTTTCTTATAATTGACAGTAAGATCCTTAAACTCACAAAAAAACCAAGTGTGGCAACTAAATTTACACATAAAGCCTTTGCAGCATCTGTGAGTAATGATACAATTTACACTTCATTATAACAGTACAACTTGGAAAAGTGTAATAAATAATTAACATAGATTGTAATAAGCATACTGCAGAGTGGAGTTTGTGTGCTTTAATTACATATAAGCTCATCTGCAAAATGCGTTGCTACTGCTTATCAGTCTGTTTTATAACCAAACTTTCTCCAGTCAGATGCTGTAACGTGCAATTAACCAGCAGCAATAACAATTGTTGAAAATTGATCATCTACTTATAAATGTAGCCTTAATATAAAATGTATCCAAAAGAACTTTTGTACTGAAAAAGCTACTTTTAAGAAACAAAATACAAATATATAGTCTTCCCAATTGCAGTATTTAGATGACAAAAATCTAAGCACAAATAGAAGTTCAGACAAAATTAAACCAAATCAAATCACATTATATATTTTTGCTACAATATATGTGAAAGTGGTATTTTTTTTCTACTCTCCTTTGTTGCTAACATGCTGAGGTACAGCAACAAAAATCTGCTGATTCCAAAGAAGGATTTTTCATTTGGTCAATATAATAATTTGTGCAGATAAAGCAGATAACATTATCTGCTATATTTTTTTGAACTTTTGTCTTTCCAGTATCTTATATCTGGTCAGAGGTGTGTTTAATGTTTTTATCAAAATTAAAGTTTTTTGTACTGATAAAATGTAGATGCCATATGCCTGGAGAGAATTTTCCTTTGACAGGCAGAAGCCTTTCTCCCAAGCAGCGAAACAGACATAGACATGACACACAACTTATGTAATATTTGTGCTTTTTACAGCAGGTTTATGTGAGTTCTGAGGGCAAGAAGCAGAGACTTTGTACTTTAACATGACACTTTCATACCTACAACAAAAGCTGGAGAAGAAATAGAGCATGAAGGTGCACATCTTCTATCTTCCAGATCTGTGCAGAAGTAAGGAAAACTATGTCCAGGTGGTTTCTAACAGGAAGAAACACCAGTTTCTTCAATGAATTTTCTCTCGAAGTTCATATTGAAATGACCTTGATACATGTGCCTTGCCAAGAAGTTGGAATAACTAGTAATGCTTTTGTACATTTTTAACTTCCATGAAGAAATTCCAAAGATTTACATCTTCTAAGATTAATTCTGTCACTGCTATACTATGACACTAAAAAAAAAAAGAATCTAAATTCAGACTACTATGGCTTTTATTTAAACAAATTGGAAACACTGTTTTTTTCATGGTATCAGGACAAATATATGGTTCCTTCAATCTGCTGCCATAATTTGGTTAATACTCATTTTGTATCATTTTTGATTTAGCATTGACTAAAATAATCCAGTTTGTTCTACTGAAAAAGAGAGAAAGAACTTCCCTTTAACTGTTTGTCTCTGAAGAACACCTACAGATGAGGGCTGAATTACACATAAATTCAGTGATCTGCAAACAAGCTGCAAAAGATTAACTTTGAGGATTAGATTGGCCCATATATCTCAGCGAGATGCTCATTCTGAAGTGAAATGCTGGCAATTTAAAATGTCCACATTGTTAATGGGCTTTTTTAATTTTTTTTTTCCCCCTTACTAATCTAAAAATGTAAACGTTCTGCTTGGGCAATTCATTTTTAGGACCTATATGGGTAGAGTACAGGCATAAATATAGTTTGAGGAAATGCAACCAGTTTTTATATTAACCCAGTGTATTCATCCTCAAGAAAGGTCATATTTTTCAGTATCAATGTGACAATATACACCTCTTTTACTTGCATTTATTATGCATGGATATTTTGTCTTCACATCTCAAGTCTTTTTACACAGAAAAAAATTACTAAAAAGAAGTCAGGTGTTTTTTATTATGTCAGAAGTTGGCATGGCATTTGTTATTCATTTTGATTCATCTTAAAAAAATGGACATGCTTTTTACCAGTAATTTATATCACATATTCAGGTCTAGATTGTGTAATGATTGATGCTTGGTGCCTGTCTTAGTTGGGTATAGCCACTCTCAATCACTGATTATGAACATAGTAAAAAATATCAATGAAAAAAAAACCAAAAACAACTTTATATAACATTTTTTCATCATGGATGTAGTTAGAGAAAGAGTAGATAGATAATGTTAATAACATGTCATCTCTGTATTACATCAAGGAGAATGGTTATAAATGCTTTAGTGAAGGGCATGTATTGCAAAAGTAATGCACCATGAAGATGGACATCATCCAAGAATGCTCCATGGAAGCAGTCAATAGTCTAGAATTACAGCAAGTCGTTGAGTATAATGACATGCATCTTATTTTGATATAATATTAGTCCTGAAAATTTACTCTTTTGTCTGTGCTACAGCTAGCTACAATTGAAAATTAGCTTTCTTCTTACAGCACTGAGGATTTCTCCAAGTACTGATGTTTGTTTAATGACTGTGGAGTGAATCATTGACCAGTTCTGAACATATAGAATTTCCAAGTTTTAATGATAGATCAAAGCTAACTGTAACCATTTTTCGTACTGATCACTCTGAGAGTAAGCTTTTGATTTCCTGTGTTGATTTTTATTGTAAGCACCAATAATGTTCATTATGAGTATGTTTATTTTAATTTGTTACTGATTTTTGATATTTCTTATGCTTAAAATGAAAAATGTTCATTGCAATTTTAATACCCTCAGAGTCAGTATTGACTTAAAATAATTCATCCTATACTTACTCAAATAGTGTGTATTTCAGGTTACAGGGCCCCTGGCTGTCTTAAAAACCTGCATAGGCAAGTTCCACTTAATATTTTGGGTGTAGGAGTTGCTTAAGTGATGTAAAATATGTATATATTGCAATAAGCTGCAATTGAAAACTTTCTGTTTTAAAATAAATCAACCAGACATTTCTCACCACCAGCTGAGAAAAAAAAGTAGATGTTGTGACACTGAAATTCCTCAGGGCCTGGGACATCTAATTTCTCTCTGGCTCTAAAAATAGTCTTGAATGAAATTGAATTAATGTATGGACTTCAAGGGTGATGAGATCACACCTTTGTACATCCTCAGAGGAAACCTAACTTTTACTGAGAGAAGAAAGATAAATCTGCCGCAACCTGGAGACTAGTTTCACGGCCATGCCACCATAGTTGTTTCTGTTTGCCAAATGTACTTTGTGTCACCTTCCAGTAAGCCAATAAATAAAATGTTTTGTGATCAGAAGCTCTCCTAGATACCAGGGTGTAAAGTTTTTTTCAGCTTTCAAATATTAAGAGAAACTAGGCAGCAGCATAAGTCCAGAACAATGGTAAAAATTAGTAGTGGGTTTTGCATGAATGGGTCTTGAATATGATTATTCAGGGATTTTGCTGATTATAGCTATCATGGGGATATTTCATTTATAACACAAAAAAGTAATTTTTAATTTGTTTGTCCTTAACTGAAAACCTGTTAATCATCCTATTTAAAATCCAGCTAAAACTGACACCTAAAAATAAACTTGAAAGCTAAATGTCAGTCTGGGGAATTAAGACAAATAAATATTCTGACACAAGACAACTGGTTATTTTAGCCACACAAAAATACAGTTTGAGTTTGTTTTCCCCTCTTTTTAATAGCTCTAAAAGGGACACAATTATGAAAAGAGAAATGGAGCTGGGACATGTGCTCCATCGCTTTTAATTAATGTATTTGAGTGAACCTCAGCTAAAGCTGGTGAATCTCTAGCAAACTATGAAAGTGTACCCTAAAGAAGCATGTCCTTTAAGCATTTTTTGCAATGTCACTGTATTAATGCCTATGTCATTTGTGCTCCCTGTGTAACATGGCATTATTGTTGAATATATACCACTGGATTACTCTTACTTTCTCTCTTACTGAGGAAAAAAATTTCTCTACCAGCTACAAAACCTGAGGTGGGACTGTCCTACCCATGGGCTGTCATGCCTCTCCTCTCATTTTATGGGGATGCCAGCTGGCATATTCATACAGTCAACAGTTGAACTGGATGAAGTTCTTCCATTCAATAGGTACATTTGTACTTTCAGAAAGTCTTTTTTCAGCACTCCATCATTTCATACAGGGAAGCTGCATCCTCCCACCCAAAGCAGACAGCTACTGGTTTGGTCATGGGCAAAGCCCTGTTTGTGAACAAAAGGCTGAATCTACCTCCAAAAAAGTGCAAACATCACACAAGTCTATGTCAAGTGCTTGGCTGATTCTAAGTAGTAGGTAACAGATATCTACGTAATCCAATTTTAAGATAAGCGTAAGATGAATATTCATCAAAAGAGCTGCTGATTGAACAAGTTCTTTAATTATTCCAACTCTTGTAAATGGTTACATTAAAACCCAGTGACAGTAAAAGGTAATTGCAAAAGTTCTAGCTAGAATTTTTTTTTTTTTTTTTTTTCTCAAGACATATAATTCCAGGTATCAGAATGGCACTTGTGGAATAGCATAAGTAAAAGTTTGAAACAAGGATGAGCAGATAATATGTCAGTCACCTTTTAGCCCTACTTGAGTTTTACATTGCTAGGTAGAGTGCAAGTCATTAGTTCTTGGGATGAAATGCTTGAGGATTTCAGGTTTGGTAACTCAAATACCAGATTTTTGAAAGGAGCAGTATGTATATACAAAAAGGATGTGTACTTCTGTCATGGGAAAGATTTTCAAAAGCGTTAAAGTTTAGTGTTCATTGTCTGTATTTTTAGTGTTCATCTCTTGTACATACATGTTTCTACACTACCACAGAAAACATAGAGATACATATGTATATCTCACTGTACTTAATCTTTCACTATATGGCTTGATAGTCAATGCATCAGGTTGTATTTCAGCAGAGAACTGCTGTGTGAAGGAATGTGTTGATGGATATAAATTCAAGGGTCAAAGTCACTAGTTCAGAAGTGAGTGATAGAGGTAATGATATTTAAGGCAGTTTATTTAATAAAGTCTAGGCTGTGTGACATGAAACATAATGGAGAAGTAACATAAAAAAAAGAGGAAGAAACCATTCAAGGTAGATACTGGCTGCTGGATGTCAAGTATATCAGTATCTGAAGAAGTCTTAAAATTTGCCTGTTATAGGTCTATATGCATGTGAGATGTTTTGAAAGTAAAATAGAAAATATGCATCATTTGTATGAATTTGTAAGTTTTTGTTGCAGGAATTAAAGGAAAAAGAAAGAAAGAAAAAAAAAAGTGTAAAACCTCACACCTGTCTGCACTATACAAAAGCAAAAAAAAAAATAATAAATCTAGCCTTATCAGACCAATAAAATTACAGTTTTGTATTACATTCAGTATCAATTATAATGTGAAAAGCTCTGACTGCCTTTCCATTATAAACATTTCAAATTATTTCTGACCCGTATTTTCTCAATAGTCTTTCAAGTACAGAGATTCTGACTGAAACAAAAGGAATTAAGTTATGTACCTCATTGGAAATACTTATTTTGACTGCTTTGGGGAATTTCAAAGATCTAAGTTCAGTAAACTTTTCTGCACTTATAGATGCACCTTCACAAATTTTATATGTCTTAGTACTTGTTGGGGTTTTTTTGCAAGTGCCTATGAATTCAATAAATAATAATGACTTTTCTGTTAGTCATGTGTATTGCTTTTCAGTGTAGGAAAAAAGCTGATGGAGAATATTCAGGAAAAATGTTTCTAATAAGAAAATGCAAGTGTCTGGAAGCTGTTAAAATAGATGATTACAGTTTATCTAAACCATTGCCATTCTAGTCAAGAGCACTGACTACTCAGATGGTCTGTCTGTTCCAGTCTCTTTCTCCTTGTCCTCATGAAAGCCTTTGAAAAGTTTGTTTCATTTCAGTTCAAGAGGGAGGTTGGGAAGAAATTAATTCAGACTGTTTTAAGTCTTTCATGAAACACCTTTTCCCCTTTCTTATCTCAAAAGAGGATTGTTTCCATGTCAATTTCTTATTTCCAGCTGGAAGTGTTTGGAGAGCAGTAGGGGATGGACATTTTCCACCTCATACACCTGTTATAGAACCTCACAGCTCAAGGGCTTCTCACAGAGAAAGCAGCAGGAACCTGGTAGAATAGTTTTCCATTATTTGGAAAACTCTCTAGGTTATTTTGAAGAGAGGCTTGGAATAAGACTCTTCAATATATGCCCTCTTATTTTAATTTGAATCCCAACATTTTTTTTTTCATTTTCTTTTGGATGCATACTGTAGTGCATTCCACTTACTTCAATGCACTGTTTTCTAATACTTGTGATATGTTGAATCAAAACAAACATTTCCTTCAAGAAAATTAAGATTCTTAGAGAAAGTGTAACCTTTTCCCTCCATGGACTGGTTTTTTTTGGAACTACACAACAGTGTAAAAACTAAAGTAGCCTTTTTCTTCTTCCTTCCCCCCTCTTATTTTTAGTCCTTCATGTAATTAAAGAATAAGGAGTTGAAATGCAAGTATTCATATCTTACCAGATCATGCCCATCAATTCTTTGGCTTCACTGCCAAACCTATCACCAAGTCAACTTATTGATAAGGAAATGTGCTTGCTCATGGTAGAATACAAATTAGCAGTAGGCAGTGGCAAAATGTTCTCAAGTACACAACACAACTTCCAAATGAAATAGCTTGCCTTTTTTATTTTTTTTCCCCCTGTCTTTCTTATTCCTTATCAAAAAGATAAATGACCTTGCTGTCAGAGCAATGCAAAGAGAAAAATGAAATCAGTGGCATGCACTACAGTATGGTGTGTCCTGCTTCCTAATATACTCAGACATAAATATAGCAAACTTCTCAAAAATAACAAATAAGGATTTTTGTCTTCACTGACATTTTTAAATACAGCCTCACTTGAGAAGAAGAGTAGCTAGTAGAGAATAAAATACACATGTAAAATAAAAT
>JANHGN010026569.1:0-16382 GCA_024605025.1 Megaceryle maxima | reverse complement strand
AGAAAGAAAGAAAGAAAGAAAGAAAGAAAGAAAGAAAGAAAGAAAGAAAGAAAGAAAGAAAGAAAGAAAGAAAACATGAAGAGCAGCATACCAAATTACCCCTGCCATGTGGGTCACTTTGGAGCATGTTTTTATTTTATTTATCAAGCAGCTTCCACACAAAGAGTGTTTTGCTCAACTATGGCATCATACAGTGAATACTAAGATGGTGCTGTAGTTAAGTGCTGGGGGCAGGCAGGGAGCAGAAATGTCCTTTTTATTTCTGGAATTATTGTTTTATAAATAAAAGGTGCTGATGACACTGTATGTACAACACAGATAGGATGTAAAGAATCACTGCTGTGGCTTGATAGGGATGATCTGTAGCTGAAAACCTATTAACACAGACAGTAGGTGAGGCAACTGTGCTGAAATGTCAGGATGTGGAAAGAGAGGAGAACAACCCTTAAAATAGTTCCACCAAAGATAGCCTCTGTGTACAACAGGAGGGGGGTTTGCCTTCATTTATTTTTATTACCAGCTCCTTGACATGCTGTCCCTCGAGCAGTCCAGGTTGCAGATGGAGCAGGAGGCAAGGCAAAGGGCATGCTTTCATCCCACACATATAGGCCATTGCCACATAGCAATGCAGGCACCAGTCAAAAAAGCAAAGCCCACTTTCCCTGGTGTACTGACAATGCTGCAGCCAGGGTAAGAAATAGTTTCCTCAAGTGGGCAGCAAATACATTGGGTAAAACCCCAGCTCCCCAGATCCTTCAGAGCATCTCTCTACAAACAGCAGCAAATCATTTGACAGAGCCCAGAGGAAATGAATTGAAAGGTGCCTGTGAGCTGACAGGGTCTGTGCGAGAGGAGAGGACAAGCACTAACAGGGCATCTCTGATGGGGAAGCAGACTCCTATGCTATGCTGAGCACAGCCCTACTCAATAACCTGAAAAAATCACCTCTTCCCAACATGTATGTTACCTGCAAAGCTGGACCAGCCCTCAGAAACTGCAGGTGGTGCCCATGCAGTCTTCATTTCTCTGGGAAAGCACTGCTTAGATGGTTTTGGAGGAAAAGATGCCACTCAAGGTTAAAATAGCACAGAGCTTCAGGGTGACTCCAGAGATACTAAGCAGTTCCAGTGTGACCTTAACAAGGGTTAAAGCAGAGCACTCCATCAATGCTTTTGAGATGACAGGTAGTTGGCCCAGCCACATCTCACAAAAGGATGAGACCTATAGTTCAACTTCACTCCTCCATCCACCTTTGGTTTCTGCAGGGAAAAAAAGTCCAAAAACTCGGTGTGTAGGCAAGAACTAAGCCACCATGTGTCCCTAAGCATGATGGCCAGAGGACCAGTTATGCGAGACTTAGCTCCTGGTGCACACTATAGGCATGAAACACACCAGAGAGAGGAAACCTCCAAGGAAATTGGAACCATTGGAGAAACTCCTGTTTTGGCCTGTGGTAAAATACATCTATGTCAGCAAAATTTCATTTGTAATATGTGCAGTGAACATAGGTGGGAATTCAGTGCTTGGATTTGGATCTGGAAGCTTGTGATTTAGTGTGATGACTTAGGACTTAACAGTTTCTCTGCAGGTGAAAACTCCTCAGACCTTACTCAGGCAGAATTTCCATTTCTCATGACACAAGGCCGTGTCTTGCTGTCCTACCTCTTGGTCTAATAAAGCAAATATTGCTAACTCACAGCATTTCAGAAATTCTGTACACAGTCATCATAGCCCTGAAAAGAGTTGTAATCATTGTTTGTTCACTTTATAGTCACTTTGTCTGTACTTAGAAGTGATGTTGTCACGCTCTTTCTGAAATCTGCTGATACGATGTTGTATCTGCCAGATCTCCCTCGAATCAGGAGGTGAAAGATCATTTCTGCACCCTGCTTCCTTGGTACAGATGTTAAAGGCTACTCTTACTCCTGATTTCATTTTGTAACATGGTTGCTGTGTATTTCCATGTACCATCTGTGCAGCATCACCCTATACAAGTCTAAAGGGTCCAACATTTTCCTGAAGCAGAGGGCATCCAATGCATCCAACACCTCCTGTGCTCTTGAAGTATAAACAGTTCAGGTGTTGGAAAGGACAGGGCAGAAGTTAATCTGAGTGAAGTTTTTACTCTAGAAAGAGTTGAGTGAACACAAACATTACAGGACTTGGGAAGGTATAGGAAGGAGGCAGATGGTAGCCTTCGGAAACATAAAACATAAACCATATCTATCTTCTCCAGTCATTAGGAAAAAAGAATGACAGAAAAGGAGAAAGGAGAGGAGGTCAACAGAGAAGGGTTAAAGGTTAATTTCCTGATTGCCAGGATATGAAAGGTAATGGCCCCAGATGCCTGTGAATTTCCTCTCAAAAGAGGCGTCATTTAATGCTCTCTTTTATTACCACTCTCATGTCGGCTTCTTCACGTTCCAAAACAGTCTTTTCTTCTGTTATTAATAGGGTAATAATTCACATACCATGGTCTTCTGATAGACCTTGATGTTTTTGACATGTCAGGTAAGGGAAGTAAATCTATTAGAAGCATAACCTGCTCTTGTTGAAGTCAACAGGAATTTTGACACTGATGTCTTTGGCAATGCAGAAGGTCCGATTCTGATGACTAATGCTATTAGTCACATCTTTACTGGAACCTGTTGTTTATGAATAATTCCAAAATGTTTGTTCAGAGAGCTTGATTTAGATGCAGACATTGCCAGCTTGTACTCCATTTTATGATATTGGGAACTCTGGTGTGTGTCACCCATAGTCTGCAGCCTGCTCTTGTTTTAAGTGAGGGATTAGCATTTTGGAGGGCAGGTAGCATGCAAAGGGATATTTCTAACAACAAGCATTGTACAACATTGGAAAGCCAGAAAATCAGTTTACATCTCGGTTTCAAGACAGAAAAGGTTACAAGCAGGTGGTGGAAGTCATGGTCCATCCCTGGTCCTTTTCCATTGCTAAATGAATGGGCAGTGCCATTGGAAAGAATGAGTATCAACACCAAACATTCACTTAATTAGCCTCAGACACTCAACAGAAATAATAAATTCATTTTGTGTGTCCCCTTTGATATGGGCAATAGCCCCAACTCCATCATTCCCTGATGGAGGGCAGGGGACACGACAGGCGATGTCACCTGGGCCACTCTGCAGATATGTAGTCACATGTGGATTGTTAAGTAGTACATTACAATGTCTTGCTCCCAACACAGCTGTCAAGGGTTGGGGCTGGGCCAGCCACTGGACAATTGAAAGATGTTCTCTATTAACCCCTCTACCTTCCCAAAGGGGAAAAGAAAGGGAATAAGGGAGAAAGACTCACTGGATTGGAAAATAAAACTAACACAGCTTTGGTGAAAATCCTAATTATAAAATTAAATATATACAAATATATATACAAAACCAATATTGAACCCAATCCCCCCGATGGAAATTAGATCACCATCACCACTGATGTTGCAGGGCAGTCACTGGGGAAGTTTCACACTGGATTCAGCGGCACACAGGAACCAGACTCAAGACCTGGATTTGGGAATTGGATTCTGGAGCTGGATTCGGGAACTGGGTTCAGTAACACAGAGATTGCAAAGGCAGAATGGACAGAGTCCTCCTTAGATACTGGCCATTGAAGAAGGTCCCTCAGCTTTATGCTGAATATGACATATATGGAATACCTCATTGGTCGGTTTAGGGTTACCTGTCCTGTCCACTCCTCCCTGCACATGCAACCTCTTGCTTACCACATCCCCAACATGGTACACAATATATATCTGTGATCTTGGACTGCACATGACCAAGTATAAGCAAGAGCCTTTCTGCACACCTATCCTTGGTAATAACTACAAACATTGAGCATTGTTATCATTTCTAGAAGCAGAGACTGTCTTTGAAAATATGTCATTAACTTCAGGAAGTGCAGTTACTTACAAGAGACTTGGCTGTAAAGTAAAAGGAAAATCACTGAACAGAATTACTTCTGTTCTAACTCAAACTGGGACGACCGCAAACTCACTCTTCCTCTTTGTAGGGCTTTTCAAGTCAAGCTCCTCTGCTCAGATATGAGAGAGAGTTTACAGTCCCATAATGGGTAAGTGGGGTTTACAACCTTCTAACTGGGGTAATATGACACTCAGCCTCTTCTTGTATATAGTGAATAAATCAGATTTCACCTGCTGCTTTTTGGAGAGGCGTTTGAAGTGCCTGGGTAATCAGAAAACAGCTCTGAACATGTCCTGAGGGTTGCCCGATGGCTGAACTACCGTATCTGCCTGCCCCCAAAGGATGTTAAAAGCTGATGTACAGATCCAGTGCATGCAACTTATTTTTTGTACCCTCCAACTATGCCAAAACAGTATTTTACACTTCATCAGAGAGCTAGTCTCTACATAAATGGGCCATTAAACAGAGTTATGCCATACTGGCACTTCTCAGAACATCACACGTGGATATTGCCATTTTTCAGGATGTGGGATGTAAGATGAATAGATTTCATGCTATGACTTTCACATCTCCATATCAGGACATCTGATCAGCTACCCTATTTACCACAGTTATGACGGTTATTTATGTTAAATATATTAAAGGCTGAGCAGCTTAGATTTTGTCTTAGTGATGTTTTGTTTCAGCTGCTTTTACGTTAAAATTTGTTTGCATTAGTGAGGAAATACTATATGCACATTCCACTGGGATAAAAATTTGCTCATGGACTCAAGTTTATCTATTTTTTGTTGAGTAGAAATGTCTTCTGGTGAGGGGTTGAACAGGTTGGTTCCAGATGACCATTACTTATTAAAACAATTATTTACACATATCATCTTTAGCCCAGATCTTTACCCACTGGAGCCACCAACGTAATTCCTAGAAATGTTCCTTATTAGCCAGGTAGTACTTCTCTACATGCCATAAATTGCAAGACTCACAAGCAATCAACTCCTTATGTTATTTGCAGTTTTGGTATTTATTTGGATTAGGGTCAGATTCTTTGGAAACACTTCCTAGCACTGTTCAAAGACTCTAAGTTTTCTGTTTTCTGTAATTCAACCACTTGGAAGCTTTTGTTCAAAATAGCTCTGCAAGTATTCTTCTACTCTAAGTATAATGGTATGACTACATTACTACAGAAAATCTGGACATTTATATAAATAAGATTATAAATCTCCCTCTGATTCAGGCTGATTTGGTATGCTTTCTTACCCCTCCCTCCCTCCACTCCCCCCATACTGACCCGTGCTAATGATGATTTTGTAGATTGGTTCTTTTTTTGGTACAATTACCAAAATTTCTGTTGTTCCCCGTGTAAGAATCCCTTAAGTAAGGAGGGAGAAGCTACAGGGGTATCATACTCAAGCAGGGATGCAGCCCTTATTATTCATAGCCTTTGTCAGTCTATGAAGCCTTATGTTCCCACCATGGGCAGATGTTTACTTCTGTCAGCTCTGCAGCCTGGCTGGGAATATCCGGCCATGGGACAGGAAGAAGAACTGGCAAAGGGGTGTTTCAGGTGAAGATGAGCTTGAGGCTTTACTAGAGTACTGCCAGGAACAAATGAGATCAGAGGTTAGAGATCAAAGGTTTGCATTATAGTTCTTCTGTAATCTGCTCCTCCTGAGCTTTGCTGCTTCTTAGTATCACTAAGGGTTTAGAGTATCCATGCAACAGAAAGCTTTCCTAAATCAATAGTCTCCTGTTGCTACATAAATACCTAACTGGACCAAAGATGTTTATTTTAGAAGTGGGAGATGTTACTCCTGTGACAATATTTTATTATAAATATTTTGATACTGAACCTGCAATCTTTACACCGAGACAAGACTCTCCTTTATTATGGTGTAAACTTTGTCTGACAAAGGATTTCAGAATTAGCTCTTTGCTTTTATTTTTATTGAAAAACAAGCCTGCAATTGACAAGGAAAAACACAGTTAAGTGGATCATGTCAGAGAGACACATTTCTAGCAGGAAAAACACAGCTTTATGATTACATGGCAATAAGTTGCAAGGTTAAAGTTTTAAGAATTTTTCAGGATAAAAAAATGCTAATGCTCTAATGTGAAGGGTATCTATTCCATCAGGTGAAAAGGCCCAGCCAAGCGCACACCTCTGGTACCTCTCTGTCAGAGACTACGCAAATGAGTAAAGGTTGCAGCACTGTAATGAATAATAAGAACCTATTTTCTTGAAAATCTAAACCATCCATGGAATTAAACACATTTTCACCTAAGGATTTTTGAGGGAAGATTGCACATCAGTTTGGCCATATCTTATGCCACCCAAAGAGCCCTGATCCCAAGAGGGCTATAAGCCTATCCGGAAGCAGCAGCCATGCATCAGCACACTTCCCTCCACGAGAACTACCTAAAACAGTGCCATTTGCAGAAGAGCCACACAGCACCCAAACCCTGCAGGGATGGGGAGCACATACAGCCTTGCAACAGAGAGTAATTGCAGAGGCTCAGACATGGCAGCAGAGGGGCTGTGGTGGGCATATCCAGGGTGGATGGCTGCCCACCAGCCCTGCTGTGCCGTGCAGGTAGGTAAGAAGCACCAGGAGAGCAGGGCAGGAACAGGAGGCTGGGTGCAGTTGGCATGGGACGGGGCTTCACTCGTTGCCTGTCCCCTGCTCCCTGGCACCAGTGGATCCCAGAAATACCTGGGACAAAATGCCAGTGGGGCAGGGTCATTCACTGACTGGTGTGGCAAGCGTGGGCAAATGGGGTATTTGGATGGGTTTGAGGTTTTGTCAGGGCGGGAGGAGGTGTTTATTTAAACCAAAAATTCTCACTGGGAGCAGGGGGTTTTGTAAGCGCATTGCTCAGCCCACAGCCACTTTTGCTCAGTCATGGTGTGTGTTTTCAGTGACTTGCTGAAGCAGGTGGGTGCCCCCAGTAGTTCATCCCAGCTCTGGTTTGACAGAAGTCGGGGGACCAGCGGTGCTGCAGGCACAGACAGAGGAAGGGGGAATGTGAGGATTCATTCTCTGGGGATGTGTTGCTACATTAAAGAGCAGCAACCCCAGTGCTCAGATAAGCAGTACGGGAGCCTGAATTAGGTAACTTAGTGATCTCGGGCACGCATTTCAAATGTGGGGAGCAGTGAGGCCACATGTTGGCCAGGTCCACAGCCCCTCCAGTGCCCTGCGAAGGCAGCAGGCTGGGGGCAAGGCTCAGGGCAGAATCCCACCCCCTTGGCTGGGTGGGTTCCCCACTCCCTGCCCCATGAAGAGGCTGCATCAAATACTGATCTTCAGAAACAGAGGTGCACCAGCATCACTCTGTAAAAAGAAGCGTTCAGCTCATCCTTACAGCAGGCTGCCAATCCGTTTTAATAGGATTTTGCAGCCCCCTTGATCCTGCTTTCTAAAAAGAGATAACACTGGGGTCAACATGTTTAATTACACTCATTCCTTCATAGGCGTGAACCGCAGGCATCTTCCCTCCGTGAGCAAAACGCATGGGTGCGGATGCAGAGGCGGCTTCTCCCGGCGTGTACCCCAGGCCCACTCGCTCCTCGCTGCGCGGCTCTCCGGTCACACACACGCGGGACCCGCCTGCCCGCCACTTCGAAACCGCCTTAACACACCATTCCTTTATTTCTCCAGTCCGCTACACGCCCGCGCCGCGGATACCTCCGGCCACCGGGAAACTGGCTGCGGCGCTATTAAGCGGTGGTACCGAGCCCTGCGGGGAGGCAGGGCAGGGCCCTCCCGCGAGAGCGGCACCTCCGCAGGTGCGGGCTGGGGGGGTTGCCCGCAGGGCTGGCGTCTTCTGCTCGGGGTCCCGACGTGGACGGACGGCCGGGCTGCCGTGCCAGCAGCTGCTCGCGCCGGGCGCCCGTGGGGGGCTGGACGCGCTCCAGATCGCCGCACGGAGGGGGATCACGGACACCGCGATCTAGAACAGATCCGTTCCCGCTTCCCGCCCCCCTCCAAGCTGCGTTCCAGAACCCCGCCCGTCCAGCGCGTGGCGTGGCTCTCCTCCCGCCCCCCGCGGCCGCCGCCCGGCTCCGCAGTGTAGGGGGCTGCCCCGTCACCTGATCATCGGCGCGCGCGCACCGCCCCCCCACCTCCCGCGAGCGCGCGCGGGGGCGGGGGTGCCCGGTATATACGGCCCCGGCGCCCCCGCCCCTGGCTGCCTCCTGCAGCAGGGCAGGCTGCGAGGTACCGCTGCTTCCGCGCTGGGTCCCGGTAGGTGGGCGAGTCGCGTCGTGCTGGGGCTCTCACGGGGTGAGTGCGCGGGCGGCGGGTGCGGGGCTCCGGCCTTCTCCCTTCCTGCCGGGGGGCGGGGAAGCGGCGCTGCCGCCGTGGGAAAGGAGGGGGGGGGGCGGCCGCGAGGGCCTCGCCTGGGCCGTACCTGTTGCGGGGCTCGGGGGGCCGGGCGCGTGGGCGACGGCAGGGGCGATGAGTTTAAGGCGGTGGCGGCCGGTAGCTGCCCGCACCTTCGGGGCGGGGGCGCGTCGCGCCCGTGGGCAGAGCACTGCGAACCTTCGGAGGTCCGGCCGCGGCGCAGGGGAGAGGAGCGGCTTCCCCTGCCTGCCTTGCAGGTGTGGTGCCGGCGCAGAGGACCGCGGAGGCGGGAGCAGCCTGCGCCCGGCAGTAACTGCACGGCGGCAGCAGCCCCCGCCCTGGGCTTTTACTGGAAAGTTTACAGAACTCTCTAAAACGGAAAGTGGCATTAAAAAAGCCAAGCTACCGAGAGCTGCGCTCCTGTACCGCCGTGGCCCGGTAAGGATGCTCGCGTGGAGGCTCATCCTGGCGACCTGCCCTTCACGTACCGCTGCGCACATGCTGGAGACACGCGTTGTCCCGCCTCAGGCCGGCGGCTGTGCGACCAGGTGCCGCAGGCACCAAGTTAGGTACCCGTGCTTTGCACGGCGTGGTCAGACACGTACGGTGGAGGGTGGCAAAGACTCGCCTCCCTCCTCCTAATAGCTGCAGAGAAAATGGGTTTGCGATACCTCAGTTGTTGAGCTGTGTGGGTTGGGGAGGAAGTGGAGGGGGCTTAGTTAAAATTCCTCCAAACTTCTGTAAGCATCACGTTCTAGCTACTACTTATGTCCTGATCAAGGAAACCCACATTTTTATTTTTTTTTTTCTGGGAAATCTTGTGTGTGGGGAAAAAAAATAATGAAAACCCACCAACTCAAACCTATTACAATTGTTATTGTCTTGGGAACAGCACCAGCTCTCCGGGAGTATGCTTTTGACAGACAGATTTTGGGATACAGGTGCTGTGTGCTGATCTGGCAATCCAGAATGGAAGGTTCCAGAATGGTGGTGCAGCCCATTCCCCCAGCAAGGCGGTGCTACCCGCTTTGCGGGAGTGCCCCAGAGCACCCACCTCTTGCTAGGGACCACGCAAGGGGAATGAGCAATGAGGCTTCCACACCAGTACAGCACATCTCGCTCAAACCTGGAGGGGGATGACAGGGTAAAGCTTCTCCTCTGGGTGTTTATGATGAGGAAGAGACCTCTGCTTCTCTTGTGCAGTCATTCAGTGATGAAGCTGTAGCTTGGTGCAATCATTAACAGGGAACCACCAGAAAGTGCTTTTACTCTGCTGCTTTTACTGAAGTGCTTTTGAGAAATCCAGGTTGCCACAACATGAAAGAAGTTTAGAACAGGAATAGTTGATGATGCTCCCTTTTAACAAGCTCTTTTTCTGCAGTAGAGCAACGGTTTTCTTTGCAGCATAGAGGCGTTAACATGCTTCATGCAGTAGGATGGGTTCTTTTTGCTTTCCAACAAACTAGACTGATTGCACAAAATGAGCTGAGAAGGGTGACCTACTTGGAGGGAGAAGGGGAAAGAGCATGTTTGAGGACACCTTGATTCCAAACCTCACCTTGCATGTCCTACCACTCGTCCTAACCAAGCAGGGTTATTACATCCTGAAGGTGTGAAATGCATGGGTGTAAAGGCTTGCTTTTTTTTTTTTTTTTCTTGCTGCTTTATCAGGAAGAAACTAGCATTTATGAATGTACATTTCAGGTGTTTCTTAGACATTCTTGCAGTAGAACTGTAACATTAAGAGGTTAAAAATACCTAGAATGTTTCTCCTTATCCCATCTGTCCCAAACTGAATTTTAAATGAGAGCATCATTAGTAAAATTGTAGGTAGCTCTGAGGAAGCAGGGTTTGTTTTATGGTTGAAAGTTGTAAAGCCAACAGATAACATCTTCTCAAATATCTGGGTCTTGCAGGTCTTCACCATGGTTGGCACTGCCACAGCTACCATTCTACACGCAGCTCAGTGTAACGTGTAAGTACAAGATGTGTTCCCATTAGTTTTTGTGTGTATTTTGGTAGACTAACGGTTTCCTCTCCACCTCTTAAAATAGGTGGAGGGTTGATCATGATAAATGGGGAACATGGCATAATGCAGATGTTTTTGTTTGGGAGGCATCATGGGTAATATCTGAAAGGCTCTGAAGAATTTGCTTAGGAAAGAATTTGCATGCTTGCATCACCAGCACCTATTTACTGTGAAAGAACAAGATGTATTTCAATTAATTTGTAGCAATGTTATGGCCTTTGAGCCATTGAAATGTCAGAAGGGAGGTACCCCAAGATTTTCACTAATATGACTCAATAGTCAATGAATAGATGAAAACCATAAGACAAAACTAAGATATGGTAACAAATACAGCTTATTTCATGTGGACATACTATTTTTAATGTAATAAGAATATAAGCTCTTACTAGCAAGAAACATTTACATATTAAATGCCTGTTCAGAAAGGAAGAGTTGGCCGCATTTCTACTGGTTACATAATTGCGGGTTAATAGGATTCTGTCAAGTACATGCTGAGAAATATTAGTGTAAGAAGCAACAATTCTTAATACGCCTGCATTTTACCTTGAAAAGAAGTCCACATTTCTGAAAAATCTTAGTACTGCGTAGATGCACGATGGCTGCCTGGAGACGTAAAATAGGTTCTAAAAAGATGTTGCGGAGGGGGGAAATAATGGATGCTCATAAGATCAGCTTTAGAAATACAAGGGAGGGAAGAATTGGGCCTTCCCATGAAAACTGTGTCCTACCTTTCCTTTAATACATCAGGCTAAATGATGCTCCATTTTGACTTGTGTTAACATAATGATATTGGCTAATCTCAGTCAGGCTTGCATTTTGAGAGATGTGAGGGCAACAAGCTCTTTCATTAAACAGAGTGTACCTAGAAAAACCTGGGAGAATTTCAAATTGTTTGAAAGCAGAAAATATTTTCTGTGTTTTATCAGTGTCTTCAGTATTTTCTCACAGTGTATGCTTGGTATTTAATGTCTAGGTATGACTACCTCAAATCAGTTGCATATTATAGTGGTTAAGTGAATGTGACATTTTTAATCAGAAACTTGTCATTTTATTATTCTTATTAATTAGATGGTTAAATTAATACGTTTATTGAAAAACTTGTAACTTGGATTTCATAAGTACAAAGTTTTTAACATTCTTTTCACATACTGTGCATTTATATAGTATTGTCAATACATATGCATGGTGCAAGGAGAGGAAACAGTAATATTTACTTATTTAATATGATGGTTAAAATAAGATTATGTTATATGCAGATAGAGTGAGGTTGATGCAGGGTGTGTATGTGTGTAAAAATCCTTGTTTTCAAAATATTTTTAGGAAAAATAACTGACTAATGTAGCCTTGCCTGTTTGAGGGGGCAGGAAAGGTGTGTGCTTTGAAAAAGGGTTGTGTTTTGGTTTTGGTTTGTTGTTGGGGGTTTTGGTTGGGTTTTTTTGTTTGGTTGGTTTGGGGGGGAGGCTTTTTATGGTGGGTTTTTTGTTTTTGTTTTGTTTTGTTTTTCCCTTCTGGTAATTCTTCATTTTTAAAGAATTGGTTTTCTAGTTAAAGAAACCAGCAAGGGAGGGGGAGACAACAGACGTTATCACAGAAAAAGGTCAGTACTATCATTTTCCTTCATTGTTTCATTCATGAGTTTTTTTCCTTGTGTCTGACCTGCCAAAACATTCTTTAGGAAGGGAGGATAAGGAGACAGTGTGTTTTTAAGGTAGACACGTGTATTAGAGGGGATGCTTAATTAGAAAATGGTAATACAGCCCTACCGTTTAATGGAGTGCGAAGATTACAATTCGCAGCCAGCTGGGTGGGGCACAATGCAGTGCTAACTGGAAGCCTTTTGTCTAATAAAAATGTCTGGAACAAAGTGATTGTCTGGCAATCAGCATCCCACTTGACCCTTTTAAAGGGAGGAAAACAAAATTAATAAATGTACCTTTAAGCTGCACCCATTTGGCGATTTTTGTGCCTTACTAGAGAGCCATGACTCTGCTACTTTGGTTCCTATCACAGCATGGCTATTCAGCGTTTGAAAGGTTATTTGTGAAATCGTGTCTGTTGAAATTATTAAAGCCTTGAGCAAAAGCAAAGCCCTGTTTATGGTTGCTGAACTACTTTGACTGGTTTTAAGGTTTCTTTCTTTGTCAGTGCAATGAATTAACTTTGCCAGAGTTTCACAGGGTTGCTGGAAAAAACAAATCTTGCTGTTTCTAAACTGTACTTTAAGTGTCTATTACTGAATTTTTGGAATTACTAGATAATTACAGAAAACCTAGTGCATTATGTAAGTTAAATGTAGGTATTGTTTAAAAGCCTCATTTTAATGAGATAAGGCATTCTTAAATGCTCTTGCAAAAAAAAAAAAAAAGAATTTGAGTTTTTTAAATGCTGAAAATACTGCATGATTATTAAAGAATTCATAGCATTTTGTATGCAGGATACTTGCAAGACATTGTTGTGGGTTTTTTTCAGGCTCTAGAATGAAAAATCAAGTTTGATAATCCCAGATGTGTAAGCAGCTATTTGTTTTGCTAAATTTGAGACAGGGTAAATTGTGAGAGACTCTAGTAAGACTGAATCTATTGATAATTGTGTTGCACAGGAGTCTGATTGTTCTGATGCAGAAGATCATTGGTGTGAGGGGAATTTTATACAGTTGTGAGGTACCTTAGAAATAATAAAAATATTTGTGCTGGTTTGTTAGTCCATTAAATGCTTAATTACTTCCTTTGAACATGATTGAGGAGGTTCATGTACAAATTAATTATTGTATTTAATATGAAGTGACAGTATCACCACCAAAATGCAGAATTCTCTGTGGTTTACGTAGAGATAAACAATTTAATTTGCATGCATTGAAAAGAAAATGGTGGCTTCTCATCTCTCAGCTAAGACTGAAGAGAAAACTGATGTCTTAACACTCAGGCACTCTTTTGCAAAGAATAATGTATACACTGAAGTATCATCATAAAATTAGACAAACTTTAAAATAAGCAGTGGATGTTTTGAGGTGCAGTTCCTTTCTGCTGCACTTAATTTCTGAGTGTTATAATGGGTATCTGGGTTAACAGAACATGCTTAGCTTATGTTTTGTATTATATTATAGATAAAATATGGAATAGGCTGAAGAGGGGGAATATAGCTGCTATCCAGGAACTGATTTTTCTTAAGCTTACCGTAGGATATTCACTGTTAAGATAAAAAAGGTATAAATGGTAAATGGTATGTATTTATCATCTGTGCAGTATTGATCTAGATGAAAAGGAAACAAGTGAAAATCAGCATTTTAAATAGAATTTAAAAATTAATCTCTAACACTTTGAAACCTGTTATCAGTGTAAATTGGAGGGGAGGAGAAGGGATTAGGGAAATGGTTTCAGGAGTAGAGCACATGCTCTACTTCAGCTCTGTATAAAGAAGTAGGTATTGTGATGGAAAAGATAAAGCAATCACCTAAATT
This sequence comes from Megaceryle maxima, assembly GCA_024605025.1. Classification (NCBI taxonomy): domain Eukaryota; kingdom Metazoa; phylum Chordata; class Aves; order Coraciiformes; family Cerylidae; genus Megaceryle; species Megaceryle maxima. Next base: position 2,621 of record JANHGN010026569.1, on the reverse strand, counting down.
TACTGGATTTCAAATCAACTAGTAGCACTTGTGAATTATATGGAGTATTTCTGCAAATCAGTGTGTTGTGTCTGTGCTTTGTTGGAGCAGCAAACCTATTTGCAAAGCTGCTTGTCACACTCTTGTTTTATTATAATAGGGCTTATATGGAAATATTCCTGCAATGCATCTAAAGAAAAGACAAATGGCAGTGTTTATAGCAAGTGACAGATTATACCACAGTGTGTCTGTAGGGAGGAGGTGATTGGTGTCACGTCATTCCACTCCCACCCCCAGCTCCTTTACTAAGGAGGGATTGACATCATGTTGTTTAAATATGGCCCATGTTACATTGAACTAATGTAAAGATTAACACAGTAGGGCCCTTAACCTGGTTAAGGATTCAGGGTCCTGCCCCAAGGTAAATAATTAATTTAGTTTGGTTTGCCCAGCATGTCTTACTATTTGGAAAATAGCTGTGAGAGCTTCTTTTTTTTCTTAACTGATTTTCTTGCATATAAATCAATTAAAATTAGGGGTGTTTTGGAAGAAGCTTGTCTTTTCTAACAAGCCAAGAGACTTGGATTTTGGTTTATTTCAGCTGAAAGGTCTGGTCTTATTTCAATATTTTTATACTTAAAGAGCAAATACATTAATTTCAAGGTAAGAAAATAAATGGTGACCTCTTTAGCTGATGTAAAGCAGCAGTTGCTCTTGTGGACTTGTGTTGTTCATCCTCTGTAGTGAATGTAGTCCTTAGTAATTCATCAATATACTGTTAATTTTTGTGTAAATTTGGTATTTGTTTTTTCTTAAAGCATAAGAGGGGAAAATACGAACAAGAAAGGCAGAGATAAGAAAAAATGGTATCATTTTCTCGTTGGAAAAGATGGCTTTCCTGCTGAATAGATTTAATTTCTCAGTCTTCCTTACTAAGTGGTAGCATACAAAGGAGTGCAAGTCTTAAAGGAGGATACAGGCTTTAGGTGCAGGAAGGTGCAAAACTGGACCCCCATTCTTTGGTGTCCTGATGAGTCACACCTTCCCTCACTGGGCCCCTCTTGGTGATGGTTAGATCTGGCTGAGTTTTTGGCTGCTCTCTGTTCTGGTGAAAGCTAGTGTTTGTCTCAGAGGCTGACAAATAACAAATAGATTATTATAAGGATTTACTGAAGTGTAAGCTGAAGTTAGCATGCTTCTGAAGACAAATTTAGTTTGAGTTAGACTGCAACTGAAAGAAACTAGCTCTGGTTGCAATTCATTCTTGAGGATTTCTGGGTTTACTGGAAGCCAGTGGAAACACAACACCCTTGGCATGCTGTGGTACGTATTGTATCAATGAAGATGCTGATGGCTGTATCTTAAATCTCTGTCTGACTCATTACCAGGCCCAAGTTGGGCTAAGAAAGGACCAAGAAGAAAACTGAGCAATTCTAATGTGAGTTACGCCCTACTTTCCCCCTGCCCTAGTGTGTTACTGGTCCTGAGAGACATTGAGGATGCTTGGAGGAGGCCTGAGGAGCTTGGAGCTGACACTGCAGGGCAAAGCTTGCTCCCGAAGGGGAGGACAATATTGCAGCTTATTCCAGAAGTACAGCCTCATCACATCTTCCAGGGGTTTTCTAGCTATGCTGTAAAAAAGTAACTCAACAAAACCCACAACTAAATACCAAACAATCACCCTCTCCCCTCTGCCATATTTTCCTTTAAAGCTCCTTCTTTTAAAAGTTAGAGGCACTGCTTGGTGATTCAAGGATTGAAGGCTGGATGTGTGGGGACTTAGGACAGCTCAATCTATCACAGATGCCAAGCCTGAACTTAGACGCATAGATAAGCTTCCCTCCAGTATTGCCTTTCGGGTGAAGAACTGTGTGAGCTGATGTAAATGGCATTTAGCAGCTTCTTGCAAGCTGCTATGAGGTCTAATGTTTGTAAAGATGCTTGTGATCCTTTGGGAAGAAGTGCAGTGTGCTCTTGTCTGGCATTCCTGCTTCATAACTTCCTTTATAGGGATGAGGTGAGAAGCATGGTTTTGAGTCTCTACTCAAAAACTGCTTACTGTGGGCCCCTTCAGAAAATAGGGACAGCTTTCCTGGATAAAGGGGTTGATCACCAGAGTATTAGAATGCATTATCCATCTGGCTGTGAATATCAGAGCAGCTGAAATGGGAAGTCAGCAGGGTTTCATGCAGCCTTCTTATGGGAGAAAGAAGGTGGGTTTTTTCCCTTGTTTTGTGTTTTAAGTAAAAGCAATGTCTGCTGGCGAAGAGAAGGCTGGAAAGCATGGTGTCCTCTGTAGCCTGAAAAGGGGACTTTGATACTGCTTGGAGCTGAGCAGCCAGAGTGTGGATGGGATTTACTGCTGTGAGTGATGTGCCCTCTTCCCTCTGTACTGTGCTCAGTGGGGAGGCTCTACATCTGCCTGTGGCTTTTGCCCCTGACAGCATCACTTGCTGGATTATGGAGGCTGTCATTTGTCATCACTGTCTCGGACTGTAAAAGACGGTCCAGTGCTCCTGACAAACTGATAAGAGGATTGGGTATGGTTGAGAATCAGCTAGCATGGTTGGCAGGCTTTTTAAAGTAGGGAAGCAACTGTCACCCGTTAGGGTGTCACCCTAACCCTATGCCTAACCCTAACC